>CM033627.1:21863802-22018802 GCA_019453435.1 Rhinogobius similis | reverse complement strand
GGTCGTCTGTGGTTGCTGGGCCCTGGCTCATGGGCCCCTGGTGGAGGTTTGGTGTTTGCCCCGTCTCTCCTCAGGGCCCTGAGTCTGTGTCCTGTGGCTACGGACTCTCTGCTCCTGGTGCAGACGGCTCCTCTGATGGTGCTTCTTCAACTGGTGTATCTGCACTCAGCCTATTGTATCTTAGGGTATGTGTGTGTAAATACGTGTGTATGCACATAGATGGGTGTGTATCTGTATGTGTGTGTGTGTGTGTGTGTGTGTTGTGTTGTGTGTGTGTGTTCAGGTGTGTATGTGACTGTGGGTGGGTGGCTTGGCTCGTGGGAGGCGGTGGGGTGGGAAATGGTCATGTGTGGGAATGTTTTTAATATACACTGTAAAGCACTTTGTGTTACATGCTATGTATGAAAAGTGCTTTATAAATAAAGTTTGATTTGATTTGATTTGATATCACTGGTCTGCCCTAGCCCGCTAGCCGCCGCGTTCCAAATAGGAAGTATCCATGGAGGCTGTACCAGCTCCATCAAGCCATGCTGCCATTCACTTTCTATTGGGACACTGGTGCCGTTTACTCTGTAACTACTTCTGTCAAACTCAGCATCTTGGAACTAAAATATCCATTTTGACACACTAGATGATCCTAGTATTTTTTTCTCGTTAGGTTGTTCATAAATCAAGTTATTAGCAATAATAACTGACCAATCACATGCTTCCTTTTCCAGGGGCTGGTTTTGCTCGTGTTAGCAACCGGTTTGATAGACAGCGAGCGCCACACGTTGCCGCCGTCTCCTCTCGCCGAGGGGCAGAAACCGTTTACAACCGCGCTCCTGATTAGTCCATGTGGTTGCCACGATACGCACTCGGATTTCCAAATATGGAGTCTGGCTCCACTTTAGCCGCTATAACTGATAGGACTGGCTTCATTTGGCTGGAGCCAAACGCTATGGGTGACGTCACATTCCCATAGTTCATCGATATGTATGGTCTATGGTGCCACCATATTTTTCCAACTGTATTAGTTTACATGGGGCAGGCGAGTTCAGCAGCAAATTAAATCTGCACGGACTACAAAGCTCAGGCCGCCCAGGTAATTGATGCATTGCTGACTTGTTGTTGCACATGTACAATAAACATCTTGCATAGATAAGCCTACTTTCTATATTATTTTAGCAGCCCTTGTTCTCCACTTGCAGAGTTCCCGCCAGACCAGAAGTGCCATTACAGCGCAGGTCTGTAGCAAAAAGAGGCAAAGGTGAGTGAGGTGGAATAAGGTGAATAGCTCCCTGACATATTTTTTATCTGTGTGATAAAGGGCTGACACCCAAAACTTCACTACTTGGTGAGCGTAAATAAAAATAGCTTTGATGCTATAATAGCTGTGCAACAGTTGTTATTGTTATGTTAGGCAATTGCATAATAACCTGACAAGAACATAAATATATTTATTCATCTGGACGAAATATATAAATAAATATAATTGTCTGTTGGTGTTAGTCTCTAGTCTTTGTATTTGTTTGGTTTAATGGATTCTACATTCAGTGGTGGCAAAACTATTGTTTATGGGCATGTTTACAAACTTGGCTCACAGAATAAACCTAGAGCAGGAGAGCAGCCTAACAGCCAGTAAATGCCAGCATATGGCATTTCCACACTGTGAGGCCTGTCCAAGCACGACTGATGCCTCTTTAATCACCAACAACTACAGGATAAGCTGCAACACTATTATTCCCAGCTAAAAAATATAATGTATACAAAGTACACCAGCTTCTATGTATAATCAAACGTATAATGTATGATTATACATAATCAATGTACTATGGGCTAACAGAGTTTCCAAATCACATTATTGCACATTTGTATATGCATATGTGCTGCTGGCCATCTTGATTTGGTAATTGGATGAGTTTGCTCGCTTACAAAACCAGATGTTGCTCTGCAGTCCCAGCTGTTGGCTTTATTTGGCAACATAAGTCATTGAAGTGGATATTCTGAAGCTCGCGTTTCCATAGAAAGTACATCCATCTCTCCATGCATCACTTCAGTAGTTGAAAGGAGCTTTTGCAGCACTACACATTCACAATATCTAATGTGTCAAAGCTCCAAAGTGTCTTGAAGAAGTGCCCTTTAACAACACAATCCCAAAAATCTCCCACAACCTATACTTCCCAACATAATTTATACTACTGGAATTCTCTCAATAAAATATTCTCAATAAAATTGTCACCCAGCAGCATTTATCCAGCTCTAATTGTCCTTTTGCATAAACTGCAAGTCAGAGGACCAAGATTAATGTCTGTTCACATTGCCTTAGATGCAATGATTCATTGTAATGATTGAAAAATAGCTTTTTTTTCTCAAATATATCCTTTGTATCAACATTTTCTTTTTGAAATTTTATCACGTGAGAAAATGCATCACACTGTGGTTACTGAAATCTGTAAATCAGAATTATTTATTATTTTTTAATTCACTGAATGTGATAAAATGTTTCAGTAGGTCAACAACACAATATAAGGTTATGACATGGGTGAATATAGGTTTAAGTTAAGGTTTGGCAAGTGATCATGGTTACGGTCAGTAAGGAGAGTTGCATTCTCAAGATATGCCAAAAATGTGTCTCATTGCACCATGGAGGTAAGTAAATATGGATATTATATAAATATTCCTTCAGTATAAAATGTACCTGTCACTTATTAAGGAAGCAGAAGTGTCCCATTCATCTTCAATTAAATTCTCACATGCAGTTTTCTGGTTATTGGTTTGGTATCACCATTTAAGCCTATAAGCTGAAAATATAGATTTTTGGACAGTTTTTGACCTTTTTGAAAACATCTGCAGGTGGATCTTCTTGCACTTTATATTTAGTCAGGAGAGCAAGTGTGCATTTATCAGTTAAGTTAACGCTTTTAATAGGCTCCTGTTGAAAAAGATTGAAGATTATTGTGTTTATACAGGCACACATAAAAGACTTGGGAGAAGGTTGCAAACACGTTTGAACAATAACAATATGAAAATAAGAATAGAGGAAGGTCATTGAATGTGCCCCATTTATCAATGCTGATACAACATGGGATTTTTAGCAACAACAAAAAACGTTCTGCCATTGTATTTGTCAATTGTGTACAAGCTGCTAATTTAGGTTCAGCTTTGTTAATTAATTAGTTCCATTACAGGGAGGCAGAGCAACTGACAGCCAGGAAAAAAAGAGAAAAAAAAATGAAGAACGAAGAAAAAATTAACTTAAATCACCAAAAAATTGACTTTTGTAAGAAACACAGCAGTTCAGAAAAACTCCAACAGGGGTGAAAACGTGTGCTAATATGCATGTCAATACATGCAGAAAGAAACTGTTTGGACGTGGAGGAGCACCGGCTATACTTCGGGTTCCTCCCATGTGACTGAGCTCCTCACTTTATCTCTAAGCTAATTTTGAGCGCTTGTATCTGCGATTTTGTCCGTTCGTTCATTACCCAAAGCTCATGAACATAGGTGAGAATAGGAACATTGATTGTCGGTGTAATGGCTAATATTGGGGTTCCCTCATTCCCATCTTTAAGGTTAACTTTAACTTTAACTTAGTCGTATCTTGTGTTGACTCCGCCTGGCTGGAGCCCATTTGACCCAGGTCACTGATAGATAAATGTCATCTATGTCACAAGTTAACCTTCCTCCTTGTTCTCATGTACTATGTTTTGACTATTATTACCTTCCCATGTTCTCGATGTAATATGTTTTGACTATTATTGTATGTTGTGTCCTCATGATGTGTTATCTCTGAGTATAAAGCGCTTATACTCTGAATGTGTGGGATGCGTCGAGCAGGGAGAGATTACTCTGTAAAGGGACAGACGTTATTCACTCTTGGTACCAGTGAATAAAATTACTCTTTGATCAGACTCACTTTCTCCTGACCTTTTTTATGGTTTTTACTTGTTATATTTAGAAATCCACAACACTAATTTTTCCACAACAACTTGGCGTCAACGACCAGCGGCCTACGACCGGACGTTTTCTTTCCCTCCGTGACACAGTGTTTGGCCACCTGGGGCACGCTCCAGCCTCGAACCTCATCTTTCTGAGACGGAGGACTGTCTCGCCTTGGGAGGGAGAAGCCGGCGTTGGTTTCCGGACCACAGTCTTCTGCAGTTGTGGTGGTGAGTCTGAATCTTTGAGTTTTATTAGATGTATAGGCGTTTAGAGCCCTAAAATAGTCCTATTACAATCTAAGTACAAACAAGGGGGGATTTGGTTTGATTATAAAATTGAGTGCTACGTAAAAACAAGTTATATTAAGTAGTTACTAAAGCATTCCTTCTGTTTGTCTGCCGATTGCTTGATATAGCTCTGCTAAATATATTTGTTTAAGTATCTGAAGGGGTAGGAATTCTGCCTGGTACCAGACTGCGACAGGTAGACCTTAGGGGTCAGGCTGTCGGGAAGTCCAGACGCTGAAAGGGTGTCTGGCTCACTTTTCCACTTAACCGAGCAAGAAATCTTGATTTAAGAGCGAGCTCTGTTTAAGTTTGTGTCACATCTTAAAGAAAATGAGAGGTTGGGTTAAGAGCATAATCTGTTGCTAGACCTTTGGCCTTTAACGGGAAGGTAAGCGAGCATAGATCTCTTCGGGGGACCTTTAAAAACGTTTTTAGCTACAGCAGGCTGAAAATACCTCAGAGTACTTAATTTACTAAATTGAATACACTAATATTGTTATTAAGTGACACATTAACCTAGGTATTTAAAGGGACCCAGCTTAGGAAATGTGAAGAGAACACTCGGTGAGTTCTCGGGACGTGGTGGGTAAACGTCTTGAAAGATAATTCGCTACACAGACGTGTGTAAGCTGTGAAGGTGCGCACTACCGTTTTATCTGGGAGATAATAAATATCTGGGAGATAAATATCTGGGAGATAAAATGGGATCAAACCAGTCAGTGGTAGAGGAGGAAATTCCTACAGGCCCTTTAATCCAGGCCATGACAGACAAACACGGGAAAGAATGTGTCCAGTTTTTAGCTGTGTGGAGTAAGAAATATGGGTTTCCAGAAGGGGGGTCCTTGAGCACTAACCAGCTTCAGAAATTAAGAACTAAATTAACTGAGGAAAGAGATAAGAGATTAAAAGCTAAAAAGGTGTCTACTAAACTTATAAAGCAAATGCAATTACATGATAAATGCCTTTCTGTGTGGGAGTGTGAAGCAGAGAAGCGTGAGAGGAAAAGAATGTCCAAGCTCCTCCCCGTAGACTCCTTAGGGGAAGGAGCTTGCGGGGGGACTGACCAGGACGGCCCACCGGCATATTGACCAGCCAATCCTTTCCATGACTCTTACACACATGCTGCAAGGTCACGCGCGCCAGCGCGGCAACACATGACGCGCACACACCCAAGGCATGGACAAGATACTGCTTTTGTCTCTTCTATTTATCCAGATTTGAGCCTGCTTTCGGCAGCGCCAGTGGACCCTGATCTGGATCGTTGCCCTGTCGGGAGACCCACCGCCAGGCCTGTAGCGGACCCCAAGGAGGAGGACCAGGCAGAGGAGACACGGCACCCAGTGGGGACCTCGATGCCAGGCAAGGCTGGGAGGGGTGCCGGAAAGAGAGCGGACAAGATGCCCAAGGCCGTCACAACACGCAGCGAGGCGGCTAGCACTTCAACCGCATTCCCTATGGTTGAAGTGGCGGGTCCCGACGGTCCGATGTTTGTTTACAGACCATGGACAATGGACGATGTTATCAAAGCAGGAAGGTTGCTGCCTGATCCAGTTACTGAAAGCCACAAGTTTGTCAAGGAGCTTGATGACCTGTGCGATGACCAGGTACTGGCATATTGTAAGGAACTCAATACACTGTTGTCTTCAATCTCTGCGCAGGTGAAAGCTGCCTTGCCCAACACTGCAGAGGCAGTACTCCACAAAATCAAACCTGGTGATTTTGTGCTGGTCCGTGAAACGAGGCGGAAGCATTGGCACTCCAAGCGGTGGCTCGGCCCATTTCAGGTTCTCCTGATCACTGACACCGCTGTGAAAGTGGCAGAGCGGGGCACCTGGATTCACGCTTCGCACTGTTGGCTGGTTGTTGGCTCTTCCACGGGGCCAGAGCACGGGGACGGGCGCAACAACGCCCTCGAGTCGTCTCCACCGGCAGGAACTCGGGTTCCTGAGAAATCTTGCAACGATCACAAGGTCCAGTCGGGGCCCACTGCGGGACGAGCCAGGCGAACCCGGCCCACACCTGGTCCTTCCGATCGGGTACTGAGACCCCGAGGCACTCTGCCCACCGTCACCACAAATCTCAGTGTAAGCCTAGCGCTGCTGAATTTGCAACATCTACGGTAACCTGTTTGTCTTCTTCCTTGGGGATGGCATCATCAAAATCGTCTCTTCCCCTGGGAGGGGAAGGGGAGAAACGACGGAGAGAGATCGACCTGCCAGAGGGCAAGGTCGAGGTTTTGGTAAAAAGGATGTATCTGCAAATCTTCATATATGCTTTGATAAGTGCATTGGCGCTCATAATTCTAATACTATGGTTAATTTGGATGCCTGGTTTTAATCATTCTAATAAACATGTTTTGACACGAAACGCCCGCAGCCTGACTACTGACGAGACTATGTGGTTAGAAGCTTTAACTAAGTCTTACAACCACTCAACTGTCTACACTTTAAACTACTGGTATCAATATGCTAAGTTTGTAGCGGAGAGTCACAACAGGTCCAATTGCTATCTGTGCACATTTTTGCCTATAGCTACAGCGACACCCAGAGTTGTACCAGCGCCAGTTCCGCACATTTTAGACATAATGCCAGATACGTTAATCTCAATAGACAGCGCAAAAATATTGAGCAAAATAATTTGGTCTACTTTAGGTGCTATAATTCCACAGCAGAAACACAGAGAGCCACAGCGCCTTAGGCCTAAGTTCAAAGTTCCTGACAATGCCGGTCGTGAACCCTTGTTTGGGCCGGTTCACATTAAGCCCGGCTCTAAGTTTATTTGTTTTGCCCAGCTGATCTCTCAGACGATGTCAGTAGATGGGGAAACAATAGACTTAATTTATGTGGGACAAGTACCTGACATTTATTGCTCTGTGACTTATGTGCCCTGTACACCTAATAGTGATGACCACTTGTTGAATGAGACACAATCTAACCCAAGCACCCTGTGTATGCCTTATTTTTCGGTCCCTGATGTGCTTGGCACGTTCCCAGTTGAAGAATACATGTTCCTGTGTGGATATCAGATGTACGAGTGTCTTCCGGTGGGTTGGGCTGGACGATGTGCGGCCGTGGTCCCTTCGGATCATTCATACATCATATCTCCACACCCGCGCTCAAGGTCTAAACGTGAATTGGCTCCACATGACCCGATTTGGGGATCTGATGTGCCGGACGAAATTGAGTAAATTGAGAATTTTGCCCATCCACTCAGCTCCTTCTTCACCTCTATATGTCAGTATCACTGTAGACGATCCTGTCAGTCTCATGCTTCATCCTTCCCTCGCTCGTGAATAAGACCCAGAGATACTCCACTTGAGGCAAGGACTCTCCACCCACCCGGGGAGAGCAAGCCACCTTTTTCTGGTCAAGAACCATGGCCTCGGATTTGAAGGTGCTGATTCTCATCCCAGCCACTTCACACTTGGCTGCAAACCGACATAGCTCATGCTGCAGGTCCTGGTTTGATGAAGCCATCAGAACAACATCATCTGCAAACATCACCTGAGGTCCTGTGGTTCCTAAACCGAACGTCATCCAGGTCCTGACTGCGCCTAGAAATTTAGTCCATAAAATTTATGAACAGAACTGGTGACAAAGGGCCCTGGTGGAGTCCAACATGCACTGGGAACAGGTCTGACTTACTGCCAGCAATGCGAACACAGCTCTATGCTCCAATCATACACTGGACAGCCCTTTGCAAAGGGCCCCAGACCCCATACTCCCGGAGCACTCCCCACAAGTTGCCCCGGGGCAGACGGTCGAATACCTTCTCCAGAGCCACAAAGCACATGTGGACTGGTTGGGCAAACTCCCATTTATCAGAATCAGAATCGGTTTATTGCCATTGTCAGTGATCAAAATTCACAAACATAGGAACTTGCTTCGGCGTAAGGTGCAACATAAAACAATGAATAAAATATATAAAAGAGGCATGCATAAGATTAAGAATAAGATAAAATAAACTAGACTAAAATAGACTAAGACTATATCCAGAAATGTACAGTTGGCAGACAGTGCAAATGTAGCAGTGCAAATAGATAGTTCTTATATAATATATTGTTAAAGTGGCAGGTGTCATAAAGTGTTCATGAGTCCAACGGCAGAGGGAAAGAAACTGTTCTTGTGGCGGGAGGTTCTGGTCCGGATGGACCGTAGCCTCCTGCCTAAGGGGAGTGGCTCAAATAGTCCGTGTCCAGGGTGAGAAAGGTCAGCTGGGATCCGACCTGCATTTGTATCGAATGCATCTTTGCATTCGATACAAAGTACAAATACAAAACAATAAAATTATCAATTTTGAATCATAATTTTTATAAAATTAGGATTTAAAAGTCCAGCTCCCCTTTCCAAAACATAAAGGCTGCTGGAACTGGACATTGGTTAGGTTACCTGGCGACATTCACTCTAGCCTATGTTACAACTCAATGGAAAAATATACGTTGCTTCAATAGAAAACTCAATATTCTCCACTTCTAATACATTTCCTGGTATATTTTAAGCACTACTAATTCAAGTCTAGTCACAGTTGAGTCTCTCAACAGATGTTGTTGACCTGGCATTACCTCAGGAAAGTTAACCTACCAGCTATGACATTTTATGACTTTTAAAGATATTTTTATTTGTTTTAAACCTGATTATACTTTTTGTCCCCTCCATATCGCAAATATCTGGATACTCTCCTGGCACTCTGTTCCCAACGATCGGATGGGAGGATCGCCTTCGTTTTTACTTCACGCTGGCCGTGCTAATTTGCCGGCTTGTTTTTAGCCACATAGCCTTGAGACAAATTGCTCCCACCAGGAATCTACACATTGCAACGCACCTGTGCTGATTCATCTCTACGGGCCCTACAAGGGCCCTTGGTGGTAAGTTTGCAATCTAGAATCATAGTGCTCTTCTGCCTTAGCTCCATCTCACCGCTGCAGGCTCCTCTCCGGAGCCCTAGCGTATAAATTGCCGGGGAATTTCTAAGTCCCAGCCTGTCTCCTAGACGCAGCGTTATATTTCCTATACATTGCACACTGCGCTGCTGGCCCTTTCTCCTCGTGTCTTCCCCAGCACTGTAAATGGTTTCTGAAGAGGAAATAACGGAAATCAACTCAGAGCTTCATCAAATTCAGCTTCTAATTGATGACCTCCGCAAACTCGAGATGGCGCTGTTCTCATGGCTGGCTTGCCCTGCACCATCAGCTGTAGAGGCTACAACTGACTGTGCTCCTGCCATAGGTTCTACAGTTAGCTGGGCTTCAATTGTTAAAGGAGCAAAAAGAAGCAGTCAGTCCCTCTCTATGAGTCCTTTGGTATCGACTGTGACAGTTTTCCACTGTCAAATTTATATTCTACGCCCCTTACTCTTCACAACACATATGAAATATTGTTTACACCAATTCTACAAATAACCCCAACATTTCATAAATGGAATGATACACAATAACAGCTTCCACAGAAAATTATCATATTCCACAATATACTTTAAATATGTACCAAACAGCACTAATTGACAATGCAAATGGCCCCCACATGACCACTGAAACCTGCGAGACTGAGACATTTAAACCCCCAGCGTGGGTTTGCCAAACGCACCACGGAGGAGAGAGGAGACGGCAGCATGCTGGTAAGTGAATCAGCAGATTTAACGTGTTTAAATGGGCAGAACTAACGCTCCTAAGTGTGCACCCTTAGTCACACCAGAACATGCTGTAGAAGCTACGAAAAATGCAGTTTAATATGCGTTCAATATGGAAAGGTACGAGCATGGCGTGCAGCAAACAGGGAAACAAGCATGCGCGGCTTCACATGCTCTCTTCAGGGACCGGGCACCTAGGGGCGGACCCGCTCGGTCACATCATCCCTCCCCTCTGGAAAGTTGACACTATGGGGAAGCCTTGACAGATAGTCTGCTGAAGGGTGCTGAAGGCCTGCTCACAATCCTCTGTCCAGTTCACCGGATTTTGCTGGTTTTTCATAGTGAGCGCTGTGAGAGGGGCAGCAATCGTAGCGTACTGTGGCACAAATCGCTGATACCAGCCTGTGAGTCCAAGGAAGGATCTGACTTCCTTCTTGGTGTGTGGTGGTGGACAGTTCATGATGGCTTGAACTCTGTCCACCTGGGGTCGAACCTCTCCCCGCCCCATTTGGTACCCCAGGTATCTTGTTTCTTCTCAGGCCCATTCACACTTGGACAGATTCAGAGTAAGTCTGGCTTGAGCAATCTTCCCCAGGAATAAGGACAGGTGCTTCAGGTGTTCCTCCCACGTCAGGTTGAAGAAGACAACATCATCGAGGTAGGCTGCACTACACGCTTCACAACCGACCAGCATCTTGTCCATCAAATGTTGGAATGTTGGCGGAGATCTATACAGGCCAAAGGGAATGACGGTAAATTGGAAAAGTCCTGCTGCGGTTCAGAAGGCAGTGTATGGACGGGAAGCCTCTTGCAGTGGAACCTGCCAATATCCCTTGCAGAGGTCCAGCGTTGTGATGTAACATGCTGCCCCAGTCTGTTCCAGGACGTCACCGATTCTTGGCATGGGATATGCATCAAACTCAGATACAGAGTTTAATTTGCGGAAATCAATGCATAACCGTAAGGAGCCATCCTTCTTGAAGACAATGACTACCGGACTGCACCATTCCGAGTTTGACGGCTCAATAACACCCAACTTCAGCATCTCCTGCACTTCCTGGTGCAACTTCGTCACAAGTTGCTGAGGCACTCTGTAGGCTCTCTGACGGATTGGTTTGGAGTCTTTCAAACGAATCACATAGTCTACTAGGGTAGTCTTCCCAGGTGTGGGCACAAACAGAGCAGGTACCTCCTGGAAGACCCGATGAACACTTGCAGCTTGCTCAGGGGAGAGGTGCGCAAGTGAAGGTGGAGCAGTACTTGTCAGACTCTCTAAGGTATTGTCCACATCCTCTTCTTTCTCCAAATCCCTCTGGACCATCAAGGCATGGGGTTGGACCGTTCTTTCCACAGCTTCAACTAGTTCACATGGTAAGTTTGTTTTTGCTTTTTCTTCTCTGGGTGGAAGATTTTGTAAGTGACTGGACCCATTTTGCGAACAACAGTATAGGGACCTTGGCACTTAGCCAGAAGCTTGTTGGATGAAGATGGTAACAGCAGCAGGACTTTCTCACCGGGTTTGAACTTGCAGTGGTGGCCCTGCCGGTTGTACCAGGCCTTCTTGTAGGTTCCACTCTGCATGGTCCAGGTAAGTAGCCAGCCGTTCCCGCATTTCCAGGACATACTGTACGATCCCCTGCGATTCTCGGATGAGGTTGCCCAGGCATTGTGAAGCAAATCCATCGGACCCTGAACATCCCACCCGTACAGAAGCTCAAAGGGTGAGAAACCAGTAGAGGCTTGTGGTACATCTCTGTATGCGAACAAGAGGAAGGGCAGCCAGTCCATCCCAGTCCTTTCCAGTGTCGCCTATGAACCGCTGCAGCATGCGCTTGAGGGTCTGCTTGAAGCACTCCACGAGACCATCAGTTTGCGGATAGTTGTTTTGAGGCTGGTGATACCAAGCTGGCGGTGGAACAGCTGCATCAGCTGAGATGTAATGATAGTCCCTTGGTCCGTGAGGATATTATCTGGAATGTCGACCCTTGAAAACAAAGCTCTCAGAACAGCGGGCGCAGTGATGGTGTGGAGTGGATATTCCTCTGGAAATCAAGTGGCGTAGTCAGAGAGGACTAAGATGTACTGGTAGCCACTGCTGCTTCTTACCAGAGGGCCGACAATGTCCATTGCAATTCAGTGAAAAGGAGTAGAGATTGTAGGAAGTGGTTGAAGGAGAGCACAATTAGACTTAGTTTTTGAAATGCGGGACAAGTAGCACAGTACTGTGGGCCAGTAAAAGTGCAAGCTAATGCGAATATACGTATTATGGCAAACAAACCCTTCAAAGTTTCATCCTCTCCTTGCAACACAGATATGTTCTCAGGCACCTCCCAATTTTTTACAGTAAACAATGCACTCAGGTCAGGATTATCAGTCCATAGCTCATAGCGCCTCTGACGCCTCGATTTCCTGGGCCCTTTGGTGCCTCCCTCAACCAGACTTCTGTCAAAGTCAGGCAAAGGTTCAACACCAGCTTTAGCTTGGGCACATGTGACCACAGGGCGGGAAACAACAGCAGCACAAGACACTTCAGCTATCAAAGGCCCTGCCCCTCCAAAGTCACAGTCTCCCACTGGTTGGTTACCATTTAGCAAGTCCACAAGCACAGGTAAATCACACCCCAGGATTGCCTGCACTGGCAATCCTGGGGTGTGCATCAGGGTTCCGTGCTTGGGCCAACGCTCTTCTTTCTGCACATGCTGCCATTAGGATGCATCATAAGAAGGTATAACTTTAATTTCCATAATTATGCAGACGATACCCCAACCAGACACCCCTGTCCAATTAAACTGTCTAGATGTGCTTCTCGAATGTAAGATTGTGGATGATGGCCAACCAACTTTTATCAAATCCTGACAAAACCGAAATTATAATCCTTGGTCCAAAAAAGTAATGGAACTTTCTGTTAGCCCACAGGTTCTCCCTTAATGGCGTCATCATAACCCCATGTCCATCAGTCTAGGACCTTGGAGTTATAATTGATCACAACCTTTCCCTCAAATCACATGTCCATCAGATCTGTAAAACTGCCTTATTTCACCTTCACAATATTGCGAGAATCAGACGCAACCACGCATTTGTGTCATAAAGAAAGGATTATAGCAATGCATTATTGGTTGGATGTCCCAAAAACTCACTGAACTGTCTGCAACTGCAACTCTGTTGCTAGACTACTGACCAGGACAAATACACGGGAGCATATAACACCCGTGTTGGCCTCTCCCCATTGGTTTCCAATTCAAGCCAGAATACACTTTAAAATCCTAACTTATAAAGCTTTATACGGGCTTGCTCCCTCATACATATGTGGCATTATCCACCGGAGGCGAGCCCTGCCCCCTGGAATACCCGCCAGAGGTGCGCTCTGCCCCTTGGGAGCCTAGGTCCTCATTGGCTGCCTGCTCCGCTGTCAGGCAATAAAAGTGCCTGCCTGTTCGCTGCTCTTCCTCTGCCTTCACGCAAGTGCCCGCCCACCGGCACGTTACTTCCGTGTTTACCGGCGCCTCACGGCAGCACGGGCACTCGCGAAATCACGCACGGACAGATGCCTCGTCGGTCATTTAGGACGGTAAGGAATCTTAACTGCATTTGGGTGTTAGCAGTCCCTCACTGCTAGCCCTGTGTTCTGTCCTCAGGCACCATAGCCACGTCTCAGTCCTCCCCCTCACGGAGCTGCAGGTTTAAGCTCAAGTGGTGAGTAAACGCCTTGTCTGCAGTGCACGTCCTTAAATTCTTACTGTGCCTCCTTTTTATATACAGATGCTGCCGTTTTGTCCTGCTTTGTCTTGCATGACTATTGCACGGTGCACTTTCGTGCCCTAGTGGCGAGCATGCCACGTCATTCTAGTAATTAAATCAGTGCTGAAGGGGCTGTCCCCGAGGTAGCCATGTTCTACTTTCGTAGGAGGATAACAAGCTTTTAACATCTGTATTTTTGTTTTTGTTTTCAGGAGCTGAGTGTCTTACCGGGTGTCGGTGGTGGTCCCTCTGGTGGTGGTAACCCCTTCGTATGCTTTCGTTGCAGTGCACTATTTCATTTGTGGTGTTTTGTGTTGATATTTGTGTTTTAGGTGTCCTCCCCAGTTGTCCCTCCCCCCGCCATCCAGCACGGCCTCAGCTCCCTGATTTACGTGTGTGTGTGTGTGTGTGTGTGTGTGTGTGTGTGTGTGTGTGTGTGTGTGTGTGTGTGTGTGTGTGTGTGTGTGTGTGTGTGTGTGTGTGTGTGTGTGTGTGTGGTGGGCTTTTATAAAGTAAAGTCTAGACAAATTTTATATTAAGGTAGTGTTTTCTAATAAAGTAATAAACATTTTATCTGGGTTTCTCTGTCTACTCCAATAAATGAGGTAACTGGAACTTGTGTCTCTTCGCCTTATTAAGTGAAGCTTAACTGTGTGCCTCTCAGGTGGAATTCCTGGGGTGGCGTTGTTGCATCAATTACATATTTAGTTTTGCTAATCAACCCCCACTGTTCTCGCCACACATAGTAGACCTACTAGTGCCCTACCATCCTACTAGAGCTCTTTGCTCACAACATGCAAGCTTGTTAGTGGTTCCCAGATCCACAAACTTTCAGTAGGAGGGAGGGCCTTTAGTCACCAGGCCTCTGTATTATGGAATCATATTCCCGCTCACGTTACTGAAGCAGACACTATCTCAATCTTTAAATGCAGACTAAAGACCTTTCTTGACAAATCAGCATATGGTTAACATAACCCATTTTTATTCTTTTAGCCTGGTATTTTCAATTTTTTCTTTGGACCCTTTTCCTTAACTGTAGTGCATATTCTGTTGTACTGTTTTTATTTTCATTTTGCAAGGCCCGTTGAGAGCAGCATTCTATAAATAAATGTTATATTATTGTATTGAGGCGAATAGGGTGTATAAGTTTTGCACAAACCCCTTGGGGAGCCGTACCCCCGCGTCCCACTTCCGTTTCCGGGTTACACTGATTACCTGCACTACAAAAGGTGCCGTGTCTGCAGTTTGGGCTCTCGGCTGGTTGGGGCGCATCCCTTTTTGTAAGTAGCTTAACTTTTCAAGTGTTTCCCATCCTGCTATTTTACCACATTGCGTTAATGCACGTGTGTGTGTGATCGCTCTATTTTAAGGTATTTGGTGGGGCAGTCACGGTGGCTCCTCCGATTGCACCCTGAGCCTGTCATGCTGGTTAGCGTTTTGAATGAAGTCTGCCTCTGCTGCTTAATTGTCTTTTACCCTGTCTGCTGAAGTTAGCTTGCCTCGAGTTTTTGTAGTGTTCCTTTACGTGTTAGCAATAGTGAAACCAAACCGTGTTTGATGTAATTTGAGGGTAGTTTGTGTCCTCTATTTATCCAACTTATTGCACAAACTGCACTTTATTGCACCTTGCACTATTAGCACGTCCCAACTCATAGCACGTAGCTCCAACAGCCTAAGCCTGTACACACTGCACTTTAGACAGCAGTATTTGGGAGTTAACTATTTTGTTTTGGGTTTGGTTTGTATTTAACGTTTGGTTTATATTCTAATTAGTTTGTTATGTTCCTTTTTCTTTTTTTCTGTGTTTTAATTCTCAGTGCTGCTACTAAAGGAGGATAGGTTTTTTTTTTTTTTTTTTTTTTTAAATAACATTGAATAAAACAGTTTATTTTTTTTATTTATTTTTTTTGTAAAGAAAATTCTATATTTTGGCACTTTCTGCTTTGGTCATCGTTCATACCAGGTCTGTCCTGTTTGGTTTAAAGGGGGCCTTACCTCTCCCAGTTACATTATTATTATTTTATTTTATTATTAGAGATTAAACTATATAAGGTGGCACTAGCATCGCAGTGGCATTTAGCCTGCAGCTAACATTTGCAATCTTGGATAACTATTAAAATGTTGGCTGTTCGATCGATATGTATTCTTCTCCATGTCTTCTTGTCTGTATTTGATAGACTCCTAAACTCCTAAACTCGGCACTTGCTCTTGTAGTGGAACAATTGGTGAAAGAGCAGCTCTGACACTTTATAATGAATGGATTGTTTCTACAATTAACCTATAGGAAACAACTATTGAAATGAGTGTGTTCCTGCCTATGACTGACAGCAGGGTTCTCAGTGGGATGTGAGGTGAGATGCTGTGAAACAAGGTGTGAGCGCACCACCAGAGAACATGCAGCTGTATCTGCGTACAGAGACCATCATTTCATTTGTTTATTTTTTTAGGCCTATTTATTTACTTACTTACATTGATGCACTCATGGCTTTCATACTAGGCAAGGTGGGTGAAGTACCTAAGAGTACAAAATAGAACTTGGTCCGATGTTTCCTTGGTCCTAGAATTGTAAATCTATTGTAAATGTTTTTTTTTTTCTTTTTCTGGTTGGGGAAACTGGAGTGCTCGAATTAAACCTTTACATACTGCTCTGCCAATGTTATTTGAGACATGTTGATGTACATCATCAGTAATAAGATTTGTCATTCTTACATAGTCATGTCACATCGCACAATCATAGGAGAATGTATGATACTGTATATCTTCATAGAAGAAAGTGAACACTTTTTCACTTTCTGCCATGTTGTGATTATAATAGAAATTGCTGCAGTTAGGTATGTGTCTGTGATGATTTGACTTCGAGATGAGCACTAACTTTTTAGTTGTACAAACTGTGATTTTATGATGTGACCTCATCAGAAGGTCATAATGTCCCATTGATCTTTGTGGGAGGATGGAGTCTGACGCTGCAGCAGTCTGGATTGACATCTTAATATAAGCAGTCACATAGATGAGACCCTCTTGACAGGTCAGTGCCTGTCTTGTCCGGGTTTATATGCTCTGTCTCTCTTAGTCAACTGCTGCCATGATGCCTACCGTTCATTCACTGAGTGAAACATGTCTGCTTCAGTTACATTCTGTGTGTGTATATATATATATACAGAATATAATATATATATATACAGAATATAATATATATATATAATATATGAACAGCTAAGATACAGCGCCGAACCCTCAAGCTCCCTGGCCTCTGGAAGAGGACCCGAGATCAGAGATGGATGTGACCACCCGGAGGGTGAGCAGGGAATTTTTTTTTTTTTTATATATATATATATATAAAATACTTAAGCCTTTAATGCTGCTATCCTCTGGAGTTGCATTATTAAGTAAATAAAATGCCCTTCCCATTTTTCCACATTCGGTTACCACCAACATGTTAATTTGATGCACAGAAATAGTCATGGTCTGTGCCTGGAGCTGAGAGCACCAGTTCCCCTGCTGCTTCAGCTGTCACACAGCCTCCTCAAATGAGTGCAGGATTTGGGCACTTACAGCAGGCACTGGTCCTCCGGAAATACTGTGGTGTGTTCTGAGGGAGTTCATCACACCACTGGTCTACACTGTGGCCCCCTGGGAATTCTGGCATCATAAAATAGCTTCATATTCAATCATTATCAGGCATGATGGCTTCAATGTCATGCAGGTGACCAATAATGTGAGATTGTCCTTCTGAATCGCACACCCCCAGAATCGAGGCAACCCGTCCTTTCCTACTACCATGAATCCATGTCGGATGAGAAAGAAACACAAGCACAATTGCCCAAACTGCCTCCAAACTGTGGCACCTGGCTGTGCCAACAGCAGCAATGAGAGGCGCACGGGTCACCGTCTGAGACAGAGGGAGCATCCTGTTAGGGTCATGTAGCTGTGACAGTGAAGACACCAATAGCACAGAGGACCTACTCTGAAGCAGTAAATGTTTCTTTTGCTGTACTAAACTTAGTGTTAATTAAAAAATATTCTTTGGGCTCAAAGTCATGCTCTTGTGGTGTCTTGCATGGTAGATGCCTCTATTTGGAAACAAGTAGAGAAGTTATGATGTAACACAGGACATTCACTAAAAGATATTCACATGTGGAGTGGCCTGTTATGTAAGAGGGAGAGCAGTGTACTCCACAGATGGTCCTGTACAGGTGGGCAGAGTACCACACTATCTCCAGCAGCAGCAGAAAGAGCTCCTCTCCAGCACCATGCAGGCCCACACTGATAACACGCTCACGCACTTGATGAGCCACATCCAGGCCAGAAACTAGAATTAAAAATTGATGCTGGTGGGGGAGAGGTTGTCAGCATGATGCTGCCATAACACTGTGTAAGAAACAGAAAACAGAGTGGATGTGTGCATGGTCTTATTGCAGTTATCGATTATGTGGAGCAGCAGGCTGTGCTTCGTCACAGGCCCATGGCTGCACATCTTCTGTGTGATGGATGTTTTCGTTAAAAGGCTGTATCCTCCGCCTGTCGACTCGTCAGCTCAGCAGAAAAACAGGTAGAGTACCTGAAGATAAATGGAAATATGTGGAGATGTGATCTCTAAAATATTGAACAGCACTATAGGCCCATACACAGTATGTGTGAGTGTATAACAGCATGAATAGGAAATGCATCATTATAAAATGTTTCCATGTGTGTGTTTATGGCAAAGGAGATGTCACAGCTCTCTGCATGAGCAGCCTGATGATAGAAAATACAGCAGATTTTCTCCTGCTGAAAAATTGCTCAAAATCAAGCCAATAAAAATATTATGAGGAATTCTTTGAGTTGATTTCTACATTCACTTTTTACAACGTTGAATAGAATACAGCATATTCTAACAGCACTTCTAAAAAAGAGATGACATTGTGAGGAATAAAAAATGTGTTAGTTGCATCTTTTTAAGATTTTTATGTAGCCTACCTTATCTATAGCAACACTATCAGTCCCCAAAAAATTACCAAACAAGCTATGGTATATCCTGCATGTGAAAACAAATGAGGATGAAGCTAATGATACACAAATTGAACCAGTAAATGAATAGTTTCCATGTGCATTTGGCTTATTTATTTATTGACATTTCTTTAACCAGGAATGTCCTACTGCGATTAAGAATATCTTTTTCAGGGGGACTTCCAGCCTTATGTGTGAATCCTCTTGTAGTTAGTGGGAAAATAGGAGCAGACATGGGCAAAACATACAGTAACAGAGGGCCCATGCTGCCAGCTATCGAAGTAAAAACCTTCCTACTCTGAGTTAGCAGCACTAATAAGAACCACTGTGCCACAATGTCACGTCAAAATTGCCTCAGACTGAATAGTATGGCACAATCTACAAGATGATTTAAATATTTCCTGCTAAACTAATAAGAAACTCCTGGATTCCAGAACATGTTTGTAGAGGTCTTAAGTTAGGTTTACCATGAATAGGAAAGGACATCACAATACTTATTTTTTCATAATAAACAAAAACAAAATAAAACAGAAAGAATATGATAGAAAAACAGTAAGGTGTACATGAACAGAATTTACATATAAACACTTCCACATTTAGACAGTAAAACGTTCAGCCACACGTATGTGGCAACATGGGGTATTTACTACTTTCCTTCATGGGCTAGCCTATATATCTGCCCTATTTAAGCCTATATAAGTGCCCAATTTACCTGCTATACATAATCAATTTAGAATTCTATTTACTGACCCTTAACTATTGGACTAATGCCTACAAAGACATCCAGTATTAGACTTGCCTATGGGTTTCTATTGGCCAGCTATTTTCAATACAAATGGGGGCGACTCAAATTAATATTGTTAAAATGCTGATTTTTGGGGCTTTTTTGTAACAGTGAGTTAGACTTGTGTCTAGCCAATTATAGAAATGATCAGGTTCAGATTTCAGATTCTTGAATGTGACATAATCACATTCAAGAATGAAAACAACCAATAAGGGTGCCAAAAGAGCTAGGGCCAGCATTGGTTCAGAACTACCTTAGCTGGAGGATCTCTCCTTCACTGTGGTTCTCCCCGAGGTTTCTACTTTTTCCCATGGGGTTTTTTGTAGTTTTTCCTCGCCGCGAAGGAGGGTCAAAGGACAGGGGCATTCTGGGACAGTTATCTGAACTGCTTTTACCTGTGGCCCATCGAGGCAACTGTTGTTGTGATTTTGGGCATTATAAAAATAAATTGATTTGATTTGACTTGATTTGATTTCAAAGCATGCAAAGCATGGAGAGAAATCCAAACACCGCAAAGAGAGGCCTGGGCGGCTCTGAAGTTGTACCTGGAACCCTCAGTGAGGCCAGGGTGCTAGCCGCTGTGCCTAGCCATGTGTCCTCTGTCCTCTCACAGAAATTCAGGAAAGCCTGAAACAAAGGTTAAAAGTATGGTTCACATCATTGACAAGGACACTTTCCTATGAATACCTTAAGATGTAAGGCATGACCACCACTCCAAGAACCAGACCGACCTGTATGGTATACTTTTTGTCATCTTTCCTACTTTATTGAGCCTCACTAGCTGTCAATTACTTCTTACATGAGAGGCAGGGCTTCTCCTGCCCTGCCAGGTTTGTACTTAGATGAGAGACAAAGGGCAGCTGTGGCTACAATTGTAGCAACCATCGAGTATGGAGTGAATGAATAACACAATGTGAAGTCTTTGAGTGTCTCAAAAAGGGCCATGTAAATTGACATGTATTATTATTTTTATTATTAAAACATGCCACTTGCCGCACCGGCCCATCACTGCCACATCACCTGCAGGCTTCAAAATGACTAGTGACGAGAGTATGTTAAAGTATCCTTATGCAAATAAAGGGCATAAGGATAGCTTCTCTGCTAATGAATAAAAAACTTTTCAGCGAGGAACTGAACTTCACTTCACCCTTGAGAGAAATAGAGCTTCCACTTCCGCCGGGCTCACAATGTTGTCACAAATGATACCCTTCTTCTCTGTTAGGGGCATTTCTTCAAATTATTTTGTTCTATCTGTGACCCTGAAGAGTTTCACTAGGCATTTTGTTAACATGTCTTTTCACATTTAGATCGTCCAAGATAAGATTAACCATATGAAATGAGATTTTTAAATTTATTTTAAGATAAGAACATCTTCAGTCAGAGCAAGTAAGAGGCCAGAGCTTCCAATTGAGGAGACTTGATTATTCATTCAATATGATATTATAGGAAATTCTGGATAATATTTATAACCCACTGCTATGTACACTACAATATTATATCTATGTATCTATCTATCTAATGATCCTAAGAGCTATGTTGCCTGGGGCGATATGCCCCTGGTAGGGTCTCCCATGGCAAACAGGTCCTAGGTGACGGGTCAGACTAAGTGCAATTCAACAAACCCTTATGAATAGTTTAAGAACAAGGATCGTGACGTGGGTCAAACCTCTCGTGGGGACTGGGCAATAGCCAAGGCCTGGTGCCTCGACGGCCCATTCCACGGACACAGCGTCCAGCTTTTGGGACGTGGAATGTCACTTCTCTCAAGCCTGAGCTTGTGCGGGAGGTCATGCGTTACCGACTAGATATAGTCGGCTTCACCTCCACGCACAGCTCGGGCTCCAGTCTCTCACTTCTGAAGCAGCTGACAGGTAGGGCAAGCGCACTGCAGCCCGTGAGGTCGCAGAGGCAAAAACTCTGGGAGGAGTTCGGAGAGGCCATGGAGAGGCTATTGATTGGCCTCAGAGATATTCTGGCAAACCGCCCGTCACCTCAGGAGGGGGAAGCAGTGCACCACCAACACCGTTTACATTGCAGGTGGAGAGCTGTTGACCTAGACTGGGGATGTTGTTGGACGGTGGAAGGAATATTTTGAGGATCTCCTCAATCACACTTCTTAGCCTCACCGGTAAGGTATATTCCAGGGTACTGGAGAGGAGAATCCGACCGATAGTCAAACCTCGGATTCAGGAGGAGCAGTGTGGTTTTCGTCCCGGTTGTGGAACACTGGACCAGCTCTATACTCTCCATTGGGTGCTCCTGAGGGAGGCGTCCAGGAGGCATCCTGAACAGATGCCCGAGCCACCTCAGCTGGCTCCTCTTGACGTGGAGGAGCAGCGGCTCTACTCCGAGCTCCTCCCGTGTGACTGAGCTCCTCACCCTATCTGGTATACGCCGCGCTCTAATGGAGCGCCCGCCGGGTGGCTGGGCACTCCCTTAGAGTGCCCAGCCTAAGGGAGTGCCCATCCATCCATCCATCCATCCATCCATCCATCCATCCATCCATCCATCCATCCATCCATCCATCCATCCATCCATCCATACATCCATCCATCCATCCATACATCCATCCATCCATACATCCATCCATACATACATACATCCATCCATACATACATACATACATACATACATACATACATACATCCATACATCCATACATACATCCATACATATATATACCACCCTAGTCTACACAAATTAACTGTTCTGTGTTGAACTATATCCCATGTTATGGGATCTTCACATTAATATGAACAAGATGAGGTCAAACATACGCTGTTATGGAAGCCAATAACATCAGCATGTTCCCCTCTGATAGGGGTATCTATTTACATTGCAAGTTGCCCTCAATCAACGTATTTCCAGCTTCCAGAACAGCCTAAATTATTCAAAAGCTGGACTCATGAGTTGCGGAGGAGCTGACCACAGGGATCTGAGCCCATTCACATCTCATCACTGCCTGCTGCTCCTGTGTCGGACCATACCATATCTCTTCCTCTATCCCCTAGACAGCTCTATCTATCTGTATCTCAGCACCATTTCTCCCCTGTTGCCTTATAACTCGTCTTATTATGTTTTAGGTATGGAATTAAGCTCAACAATGGAGTTTTTTGTTTTGTTTTGTTTACTGTAATAATTTAGTGATATATTAGTGTTTCTAAGATATGTAATGTACCCTCAATTGTCGAAATATTAATTAAATATGCCTAAAGCGCTGTACAAAGGTGTCTATTTATTTATAATGTTATTTTTTTCTAGCACATTTAACCCTTATGACTTAAATGAGTTAAAGAAGAAAGTTGAGGTATGATATTTTTGGTTATTGTAGTTACAGGCTAGGACCAGAAGACTAGGAATCGGCTCACTAGAGGGAGGTGGGACAAAGTTTAAAACACAAAACACGGTAGACAGAGATATGGTGCAGGATGTGAATGTATTAAAGGAATAACAGGGAATATTAACAGTATTTACAATATGTACAAAAGCAAGATTTGATAACAGTTCAGTTGAGGTAAAATGTCCGTAGTAGCCAGTGTGAGGTTATTTTATTTTGTGAATGAGTAGAATGTCCAGCGAGATTTGTGTATTGCAGATTGTGTGGTATGGGTGAGCAGGCTACTTTGCCTCCTACCGCACTGTAGGAGGTTTTAAGGTTGCAGCTCTCCGGGCTCGGGCAGCTCGCCATCCAATGAGGAATAGAACCAGTTGATCTGGATCAATCCACCCGAAGTAGGAGTAAGGGTGGGAGTAGTAGTAGTAGTAGTAGGAGTAGGAGTAGGAGTAGGAGTAGGACCTGGCCTGTGTAAAGCAGGACCAATAATTAGCATCGTACATACATCAAACAAATGTGCTAATCTATAATAAATCATTTCAGTACATGTACATTTATCTTTTCTATACCATGGTATCAATGATAATAATTATTAATTTAACATTCAGTATTCAAAATTAATTTGCACCATAATTCACAATGCTAATATTCAATATTCAATGACATGTCATATGTTTCAATTACAATAATAACAAATTACAAATCAAATAGATAGCAACAATGGAAATCGGACAAGTGTTATTAGCGCCCGCGCCAACTAACACCGCCACCAACCAATTGAAATGGATGGGAGGCTAGCGCTAGCATGCTAGCTCCCTCCAACACAAACAATCAACACTCACCAGTCCCTCTTTTGTTTCACTTATTCAGCCCGTAGCCGGATTATCACCACGGAAGGCACAACTGTAGCTGCTCGGTCTCAGGCGGCACCCACGCGCACACACACACTGAATGACCGGCGCGCGCCATCTTAACAAACGTGCTGACGCTGCGGAAGTCTCGCCCGAGCGCTACGAAATCACGCGATGTTACAGACGTTTTTTCTTTAGGACCGCGTCGCAATGAAAAAGGCAGAGAGGTGCGGATGGCAAAAATAACCCGGGTTACACCCTCCCCCCTTTAGTTCATGCACGTCCCGTTGCATGGCAACTATAGTCGTGGTCTATCGGCCGCAGGAACATGACTGAGAGCCTCTGTATACACGTTAGCGAGACTGTGAAACAAGTTTTGGACAACTGAAATGAGCGGATTGCCCAACCCAGGGTACGTAAGGCGACTGGGTGACTGGCGTTGACGAGCGGAACGTCTGAGTGCTGTTTCGGTTTCCGTCGCAACTGAGTTTAGAGGCGCTTCGGGTGAAGTAGGACCGAAGGATGGCTCAGATTGGACGGTCGGGGGATCTTCAGCCTCAGGTTCCGGTGAGTCTTCAGTAGGTAGATTGGTAGGTATTTCTTCATCCACAGGTTCAGGTAAGTGCTGTTCATTTTCTTCTCCCTCTGGAACCTCCTCCTCTTCAACCAGGGATGTCGGCGGATCGGAGATGGAGCGTTCTTCAGGGTCTGTACTTTGAGCAGGTGGTTGGAGGTCAGGATGTTCCGGATCACTGGAAGCTGGTGGTGATGCAGGCTCCACAGTGTCGATGGTCTCTGGCTCTCTCACCCTCTCCACGGTAAACTTGGCTGGGAACTGGATGGGACTTGCTGGGATGACTGGATCAGCATCCTCTTCCTCCAGGACATCAGCTTCGTCAGGGTGGTCATGTGTCTGGCTCCGAGTCCTTGGCCTTTGAACAGGTGTTGTAGTGGGAAGGTCTTCGATGGAACTGGCTGGCAGGAACCCACAAGGAAGTAACAGGTCACGGTGTAATGTGCGGCGTGGACCTTCTTGGTTCTCGGGTTGCACGGTGTAGACTGGCAAATTCCCTGCACGCTTGATGACCGTGTAGACTCCTTGCTCCCACTTGTCCTCCAGTTTATGCTTCCCACGCAGGCGGACTTTGCGGACCAGGACTCGATCGCCAATATCCAAACTGGATGGTGTTACTCTTCGGTCGAATCGGTTCTTGTTTTTGGCTGCCGATTTGAGGGCACTCTCTGAGGCAAGCTTGTAGCTCTCCTCAAGGCGAGACCGAAGGTTCTTGACATAGTCTGAGTGAGAGATCGATGGCTTTTCTTTGACGGGTAGACCGAAGGCAAGGTCGACAGGGAGACGAGGGCAGCGACCGATGAGAAGCTCTTAGGGTGTGAATCCTGTGACTTCGTTCTTCGTACAGTTGTACGCATGCACCAAGGGTTTGACGTACTGCCTCCACTGTGACTTTTGTTTGTTCTCCAAAGTGCCAAGCATACTGAGTAAGGTGCGGTTGAAGCGCTCAACCGGATTTCCCCGTGGGTGGTACGGAGTGGTTCTGCTCTTTCTTATACCGGCGACCTCACACAGCTCCTTGATAAGCTTGGACTCGAAGTCTGGGCCTTGGTCTGAGTGAATGCGCTCTGGTATTCCATAGTGTACCATGAAGTCATTCCAGAGGCATTTAGCCACTGTTTTGGCTTTCTGGTTGGCGGTGGGAATAGCAACTGCAAACTTTGTGAAATGGTCAGTGAGAACTAAAATGTCTTTGGTATTGCTACTGTCAGGTTCGAGAGTGAGGAAGTCCATACAGAGAAGTTCAAGTGGGCGACTGGTCTTGATGTTAACTAATGGAGCAGCCCTCTCCACTAGTGCCTTGCGCCTCACACATCTGCCACAGGTCTTGATAGTGTGTTCCACATCGGCTGCCATCTTGGGCCAGAAGAAGCGTTGGCGAACCAAGTCGAGCGTCCGTTCAATGCCCATGTGCCCCATGTCATGGTGCAGGCTCTTCAGAACAGTGGGACGCAGGTCCGGTGGCAGGACTAACTGGAGAAGAAGTTTGTCCTCATCCTGTCTCCTCCGGTAGAGAACTCCGTCTTCCAGCTCCAGCCTATTCCACTCCCGCAGCAGCAATGGAAGTTCGGGCAGTTCTTCACGAGCTGTGGGTGGAATTTTCTCGCCGGTTTCAAGCTGGTGAATGACCTCACGAATGGCAGGGTCAGCTCTTTGTTGGTCTTGGAGATCTGTGTGAGACAGGGATGGTATCACTGGCAAGCCATGGAACTCTTCTTCAGTGAAGCTGTCAGGGATGGTATCGACAGTGGCAGATAGAGACTCGACCAGGGTTACAGTAGCTTGACTTGGATCGGTTGGTTGGTGTGTTCTCACAAGACAGCTCTGGCAGATGGCATCCACAATCTCAGGGGAGACCTCTTCTGCTTCACCAGGTTCACATAGCTGCTTCTTGATGCGGTGAACAAGTTCCCACTCCTGACAGGCAGTGTCTTCATGTGAGCGTCTTGACAAGCCATCTGCATCTTGATTTTGCCGACCAGCTCGATATTGCAGTTTGAAGGAGTATGTTGAGAGCGCTGCCAACCAACGGTGACTCGTGGCATCCAGTTTTGCTGAGGTGAGGACATAAGTGAGGGGGTTATTGTCGGTGATGACTGTGAAAGTGGCTCCATAAAGGTAATCGTGGAACTTCTCCACAACGCTCCACTTGAGGGCCAGAAATTCCAGCTTATGGGCCGGGTACCTCGTCTCACTAAGTGACAGTCCTCGACTGGCGTAAGCGATTACGCGCAGCTTGCCCTCCTGCTCTTGGTATAAGACAGCGCCCAACCCGGTGGTGCTTGCATCCGTATGTAGTATGTACGGGAGCTTTGGGTCAGCAAAACCAAGAACAGGAGCAGAGGTCAACTTGGAGATGACCATTTCGAAGGCAATCTGCTGGTCACTGGTCCACTTCTCACCGAAGGTCTGCTTTGGATCCAGGTATTTCCCGGCGGGATTCTTCACCTTAGTGGAGCGGCGGACCGGAGCATAGCCACGGGTCAATTCATTCAGCGGTCTCACAATGGCAGCGTAGTTCTTGATGAATCTGCGGTAGTATCCCGCGAAGCCCAGAAAAGAGCGCAACTCCTTTAGGTTGCGGGGGACTGGCCAGGATTTCAAAGATACTATCTTTTCTGGGTCGGTGGCAACTCCTTTTTCAGACACGACGTGTCCCAGGTAGCGAACAGAGGACTGAAAGAACTTGCACTTGTCTGGTGATAGCTTGAGTCCAAATTCTTTCAGACGTGACAGCACACGCAGCAAGCGGTCCTCATGTTCTTCCAGAGTTGCAGAAAACACGATGATGTCATCCAGGAAGACGAGTACTTGCTTCAGATGTAAATCAGCCATGCATCGCTCCATTAACCGCTGGAAGGTACTAGGGGCATTTGTGACTCCCTGTGGCATCCTGTTCCACTCCCAGAACCCGAGCGGCGTGACAAAAGCCGTTTTAGCCTTGTCCTCTTCGGCCATCTCTATCTGGTAGTACCCAGATTTCAGGTCGAGAACGGAGAACCACTTCGATCCAGTCAATGCCGAGAAGGACTCTTCGAGGTTGGGGAGAGCGTATGCATCTTTTACAGTCTGGAGGTTGAGTTTTCTGTAATCGATGCACAGCCTGACTTCACCATTGCGTTTCCTGACCACCACGATCGGGGAGGAGAATGGCGACTCCGACTCCCTTATTACTCCAGCTTCAAGCAGGTCCCGTAGATGTTTTCGGACAGCCTCCAGATCTTGGGGATGGATTGGCCTTGCTCTGTGCTTGAAGGGGGTCTGGTCGTGGAGTTTTATGTGATGTCTCACCCGGTCGGTGCAGCCAAAATCCATTTCATGTTGGGAGAAAACTTCGGGCATGGTGTTGAGCTTGGCTGTCAGGCGCTCTTTCCATTCGGGTGGAACGGGTGAGTCTCCGAAGTTGAACTCCAGGGTGGTCTTGTGGTCAGGATTTGAGGTGGTGACTTGCTGGGACAGGATGGTGGGCGATGCTCCGAGGTCAGCAATGATGGTTAAAGGTGGTATATACACATCTTGCTCTGACTCGTTCTTCATGATGACCGGTACCTTGTATGGTGAATGGTGCGGAAGTGTGATGAGGCAGCTCTGGACACATAGGCCTCCCGGTAGCGTTGTGGCTGGGTGCTCAATGATGGCCCACGGATCTGCAGAGGGAGTGTTGACTCTGGCAGAACCCTCCAGGACGATGGTCTGGCCGGCTGGGATGAGGACTGGAGTTTGGCTCAACAGCCGCACTGATCCTGCGCTGCCCACATGGTTCTGCTGGTGCCTCAGCTGTAGAAGCTTCAGGACTGCTCGATACCCCTGGGCACTGGGCTGAAAGGTGGAATGACAGCTGCCGTGATGTTCTTCATATAGGGGCTCGAGGGTGTTCATTCCGATAAGCACCAGCGATGGGCACTCAGGATTGGCGTCTGGAACAACAAGGGCAAGGGTTGGCACTTCGAACTCGGCTCCCAGGAAGTCCTTGGGGAACGTGATTGCCAACTCCACATATCCCAGATATGGCACCGACTGACCAGCTGCACCCTCCACCTGGAGCAAGTTGTTCAGTGGCTTCACAGGTTGGTCGCTCAGATGTCTGTTGTAAAAAGAGACAGGGATGGTCGTCACCTGCGAGCCGGTGTCTAGGAGGCAGTTGCAGGGGTGTCCAGCAATCTCCACAACAGCAGAACATTTTGACCCAATGAGTCCTTTGGGTAATCTTGTGTTCTTCTCAGTTTTTGACATCTCCGCACAATTCACAGTCTTATTTGAGTTCATGGGACAGGTTTGGCCCCTTCTGGTCCCCGTTTGTCCCACAACAGGAACCTTATCTAGTTTAAATGGTGGTATGTGGACGTGGCTTGTTGATTTTGTGCAAATTGTCTCTTTTTGCGGGCGACAAGAGCGGAGTTAGGTTGATTTTGGCACTGTGGACGAATGTGACCGTCTTCACCACACCTAAAGCAGTACCCAGGTTTACGTTGGTTAGGTGTGGGCTGTCGTGGTGGCTTGGCTGTGGCTGTTCTTTGATCTGGCTGCAGGTTGTAGTGTGTCTTGGGGCGTGAGGAGGTCTGGGGCTGGCTGTTGTTGGCTGTTAGCTTGGCTAGTTGTCGCTGCACCTCTGCCAGTTGCTCTGCTAGTTGCTGAGTGATGTTGGTTAATGCAGCGACGGCCCCTCCTTCTTCACTGTCTGTGTCAACTTGGGCAAACTGCACGTGGGTGGTTGCTTTCTGTCTGACGGATCCGAGATGTTGTTTCATCCTGAGGGCTTTGGCTGCCTCCCGGTCCTCTTCAGTCCGCAGAAGAAGCAGCAGTTCGGCGAAAGCTGGTGGGTTCAACTTTCGTTGCTTTAGTTGTAACTCAGCAATCAAGCTATTGTCCCAGCACCCATGGCAGAACTGATTTATTAGATGCCGGTTGACGTCAGATTCCAAGACTCCACCTCTCTTCACTGCCGCGTTCAATGCCACTTGAAGCCGTTGGAGATATGATGATGGCTTTTCTCCACTGTCTTGAAAAGTGTCCATGAATTTTGCAAAAAGCTCATCTCCATCTTGGACAGTGCCATAAGCAGATTCTAGAATGTCCATATAAACAGATGGAAGTGTGTCGGCACTCAAGTGTTTTACTACGTCTGCTGCTGGTGGCAAGAGGCTGTCCACAATCCTCCGGGAACGCTGGAGGTCGGAGACTGACGGGTCCCTCAGCAGTAAATCCACTCCTGAACGCCAGGTCTCATAATCTGCCTCATGTGCCGGTCTAGGCAGGCGTCCGGAAAACACCTTGAGTCTCTGTTGATGGGAGGTTGTCTGATCATTTTTCACGATGTGCTCCACCACGTAGCGCTGGATTTCTGGTGGGTTGACATCCAGGTTGGTGATGGGCGCTCTCCGTCTTGGCGGTGATGTGAAGTGTGATGCAAGGTTGGGTCTTGGAGCTGTAGGATCTGGGGCAGTGGCGGCTGGTGGTGGAGTAGCCTGTGGCTTCACCGATGACTCTGGGGGCGGTGCTTGGGCCTCGGCATCTGCAGGTTGGATCTCCTCTGGAGTCGCAGGGTGGAGCTTGGCGACGGACCGTCCAATCTGAGCCATCGTGGACTTGAGAACTTCTGCAAAGTCCACACCAGACAACTTGGCAACATTTTGCAGCTCTGTTAGGTATGAAAGCGTTTTATTTTTTGTAACATATTCGGCATAAACAGTAGACAGTTCTGAAATAAAATATGTTTCTGTTTTATCGGAAGATTTTAATGTGTACGGTAGAGTCGGACGTAGTTCGGCTACTGACGCACCGCTGCTGAACTCAATAACTAGCGACCCGTCAAATTCAGAATTAGAAGCAGATATGATTTCTGTTCTATCAATTTTCCCGTACCGTTTCAAAAATTCAGCAACTTCTTCCACACCTACTGTTTCAGTGTCTGATATGCCTTCAACCAGTACAGCATTTGGTATTTTGATTCCAAGTTGTTGAAACACATCCATATCAATTATTGAAATATTACAAATGAAAATTAGAAAAATGTGAGTGATCAAAATGTGAATTAAACAAAGCCCAAATCCCTCCTGGCTATAGCTCAGCCACTTCTTTTCCTTTAACCCTTATGACTTAAATGAGTTAAAGAAGAAAGTTGAGGTATGATATTTTTGGTTATTGTAGTTACAGGCTAGGACCAGAAGACTAGGAATCGGCTCACTAGAGGGAGGTGGGACAAAGTTTAAAACACAAAACACGGTAGACAGAGATATGGTGCAGGATGTGAATGTATTAAAGGAATAACAGGGAATATTAACAGTATTTACAATATGTACAAAAGCAAGATTTGATAACAGTTCAGTTGAGGTAAAATGTCCGTAGTAGCCAGTGTGAGGTTATTTTATTTTGTGAATGAGTAGAATGTCCAGCGAGATTTGTGTATTGCAGATTGTGTGGTATGGGTGAGCAGGCTACTTTGCCTCCTACCGCACTGTAGGAGGTTTTAAGGTTGCAGCTCTCCGGGCTCGGGCAGCTCGCCATCCAATGAGGAATAGAACCAGTTGATCTGGATCAATCCACCCGAAGTAGGAGTAAGGGTGGGAGTAGTAGTAGTAGTAGTAGGAGTAGGAGTAGGAGTAGGAGTAGGAGTAGGACCTGGCCTGTGTAAAGCAGGACCAATAATTAGCATCGTACATACATCAAACAAATGTGCTAATCTATAATAAATCATTTCAGTACATGTACATTTATCTTTTCTATACCATGGTATCAATGATAATAATTATTAATTTAACATTCAGTATTCAAAATTAATTTGCACCATAATTCACAATGCTAATATTCAATATTCAATGACATGTCATATGTTTCAATTACAATAATAACAAATTACAAATCAAATAGATAGCAACAATGGAAATCGGACAAGTGTTATTAGCGCCCGCGCCAACTAACACCGCCACCAACCAATTGAAATGGATGGGAGGCTAGCGCTAGCATGCTAGCTCCCTCCAACACAAACAATCAACACTCACCAGTCCCTCTTTTGTTTCACTTATTCAGCCCGTAGCCGGATTATCACCACGGAAGGCACAACTGTAGCTGCTCGGTCTCAGGCGGCACCCACGCGCACACACACACTGAATGACCGGCGCGCGCCATCTTAACAAACGTGCTGACGCTGCGGAAGTCTCGCCCGAGCGCTACGAAATCACGCGATGTTACAGACGTTTTTTCTTTAGGACCGCGTCGCAATGAAAAAGGCAGAGAGGTGCGGATGGCAAAAATAACCCGGGTTACACACAGATTCTGGTTCCCAGATGAAAAAACATCTTCAGGGAAAGCGTTTCTCCTCTCATTGACCATCCATTCATTTTACACATTTTAACTAGCTAAGAATACAAAGTCCTTCAGCGCTGTTCAACTTACTCCTTCCCATTCATTCGTCAAAACAATTAAACATAAGGTGGCTTAACCAAAGACATAGCAAAGGCTTTAAAGATCTAAACTGCAGTGCAGGATTAATGATTTTCTGTCACCATTTTTCTTTATCTAGGAGGCTTCTCGCTGGTCACCTGGTAGTAGTCACCAGTAAACAGCAGATCCATTCACCTCAGTGTTAGTGCACAAGGGTTGTAATCACTGGAGCATGGACTGTACCGTGGCTCGTGCAGTGGTTCCTGGGAGAACATATAAGTAACAGATTTATGTGCAGACAGTTGCAAGTGTGGCCAAGCAAGATGGACATAGAAAAAATATCAGGGAAAAGTTATTCTGCACTTCAGGATACAATTAAAAAATAACTGCATGTGATATTTTCTCTGTACAGTGCATGAGTAAACTGAAAAAAACACCTAAAGCTATGAGTCTATTCAAGTTGTTCATGATAAAGGATACTCGTCCATGCATTTGTCACATTCAGATTAGACTACTGTAAAGCCCTGCTTGCAGCGTGTCCTAAAAGGTATATAAAAAGCTTTCAACTGGTTAACTAGGTACTAGAAGAAGAGATTATATTTCAGTGTTTTTTTCAGAGTCTTTTCACTGGCTTCACATTGAGTTTAAAATCAAATGTATAATCCTCCTCCTGACTTATAAAGCCATAAACGATATGGCCTCAAAGATGCAATAGTAGTGTACAATCCGAACAGAGCACTTTGCTCTTAAAAATTGTTAGTATCCAGAGTCTCTAAAAGCACAGTAGGAGGTAGAGCGTTTAGCTACCAAGCTCCTGTGTTATGGTATCAGCTCCCTGTTCATGTTAACGAGGCCGACACAGTCTCTACATTTAAGACCAGGCTCAAAATTTTCCTCTTTGAAATATCTTATGGTCAAGCCAGTTAGGAAGCAAGCTAGGAGCAACTATACTGGGGGAAGTATGGCAGCTTGAACACTATACTCTGGTTCCTCCTACTTTTCCTATCAACAATATTTAAGATTTTAGTTCATCTATAGTCTGTTCATTGCTGTTCACATGTTTTTTCTCTTTCTCCACTTCCTTCAGACCATCAGTCCTGGGCCATCTGCAGCCTTCACTGTAGTTCTCCCTGAGGTTTCTGCTTTTTCCACACAGGGTTGTTTGTAGTCTTTCCTTGCCAAGAAGGTGGGTGAAGGACAGGGGGCGCTCTGGGACAGTTATCCTGTCTTGAATGCTTTTTTAGTGTGAGAGACAATTCAATACGTTTATTATGTTTTCTGAAACAATTATCACCAAGCTAAGACTATGACTTCTAAAATGTTCGTGTGAATTAGTAATTTAAAAAAAGTTAAATGTACAACCTAGAATCAACTCCTTGCTTAAATTGTTACTATTATTAATAACTAGGCAAGTCTTTGTTGATATTTGCCATCACAACTCTTATGTGATATTTGGCCCAACAAATTGTCAAAAGTACCCAGGCTGCTGGCATTATATTTAGACAAAAATGGCCATCTGCTACTCTCTTGAACTGAATATAGTGTTTTGGCTTTGCCCATCATTTGTGAGTATGTCCTCAGCGTGCTTGTGCTATCATCTGCAGTCAAAGCCCAGGATGTTTTTGGAGAGTTTGTTTTCAAATGTTTTACAAAAACAGATAACAATTAGTCCTATTTGGGTTATGGGGTTCAATGAGATTGTCTTGGTAGCTGTTGTAGCTGTAGTAGTTGAGGATGATGTAGTAAATGATGCAGCAGTAGCTCTAACAGATGCTATAGCCATGGTAATATACTCTTTATTGTGCTACAAATAGATTTCTAGTCTTGCTCACTACACAGCCCATACTTTTTCGAAAGACACAGGAAAGGGAATACAAAGACAGCAACACAAAGACTGAACAATCTTGACTCTCTTTGCTCTGGCCTGCACACTCTACAAACACATATTTTGACATGTACTCCAGGCTCATAGCTCTGTGTATATCAAAGAGGCCAGCACACAGGGACCTACTTTTGTTGCTGGCAGCCTGAAAAAAGAGAAAACTTTATGATGTTTGTTTCCCTGTGGTTTTTTCTGACTTTGTTTTTGTTGGGGAGGAAGAGGGCAGAGAAGCATAGGGACCTAGTATTGGATCTTCAAATCTGCCTCTCTGACAGGTTGTTTGTCCCTGCTAGATGGTTCTGTTTTCAGTCATTTTAAATGAAAATGCGATAATTTCCTTGAGTCAAAAACATCAGAAGGCAGTAGAAATAAAAGTTAAAACGTGGCAGGCCACTGGGCTATGTATGTTGAGCTGTCTGTCCTTGACATAATAGGACAAGAGATTTTATTGTAATTTCATGTACAAAATATTCAACAACTGAATCATGTGTGGTTTTACCCGGCAAAACACAGATCCACATATAGTAAAAAGGGAAGGGAAATATTGTGGATGGAATGGAATGGACCAATAACAATGAAAGCACTCCTTGCCAAACATTGCCCTCTAGTGCTAAGCTACAAGACTTACACCTTGCCTCACAAGCATTATGGATGTTTGATCTTGCTCTTCTAAAAACAGTGACCACAATTCTGTAAACAAATAAATACATTTGTTTATTGAGATTTTTTTTACATAATAAGCCAGGAGTAACATGGAGGTGTCAGAAACATGACATGAGTATTTTTTGTGGCAATGTTACATGAGTAAATTCTGATTAAAAAACAAAAACAAAACCATAACATTGCTACTGTAACAGCTCACTATACTGTGCGTAGTATAGTCACTAAGATTTTGTGCAGATGGCTCCTTTTGTGTCAGTACCGCTCAATGTACATTCATGTCTACACAGTCCTGATCAAAGGTTTAAGACCAGTTGAATAAATGGCAAAAGTCACATTTTCATGGGTGGATCTTAACAAGGTTCCAAGCTTCAATAAGCAACAAGAAATGGGAGTGAGACAAACAAAAATTGAGTAAACATTTCATTGAAAACAACAATTAAACTGAAATAGGCTGGTCTGCAGCTGATCAAAAGTTTAGGACCACATGCCTTTAAAAGAATATGTAAAAAAAAAAATTATTTTCTGTCAGGTATTCACACTGTCATGACATTCTGATGGCAACATTTTTGAACATGGTTGGCTTGTTGAGCTGCAAGGTGGAAGATTATTCCCTGATGAGAAAAAAATGTAAATTTGATGGTTCTGATGATTTCCAACGTTACTGGCACGACATGCAGATCCATCTGAGATGTTTTCTACACGCCACAGGGAGGGGGCGCCCCATTATGATCTGGGGTGCTTTTTCCTTCAGTGGAACAATGGAGTTCCAGGTGGTGCAGGGCGTCAAACGGCCGCTGGCTCTGTGCAGATGTTGCAGAGAGCATCCCTCATGACTGAGGCCCTAGTCTGTGGAATCTCTGGGTTTTTCAACTGGACAATGTTACAGTTCACAAAGCACGCAGGACAGAGGACTTCTTCCAGAAGAATTATATCACTCTTTTGGGCCATCCTGTGTGTTCCCCTGATCTAAATCCAATTGAGAACCTTTGATGGCAAGAGAAATTTACAAAAATGGACAACCGTTCCAGAGAGTAGATGAGGCCATTCTCACCACTTGGAGAAATGTTCCCACTCACCTCCTGGAAACACTTGCATCAAGCATGCCGCCACCAATTTTTTAAATGATCAACAATAACGGTGGCGCTACTAATTACGGAGTTCATGTTTGGAACTTTGATTTCTGTTTTGAGGGATTATTTCCGTTTTAATCAATTGAATCCATTTAATGTTTTCAAGAAAATATTTACTCAGATGTTTTTTTTTGGTCTCACTCTCATTTCTTGTTGCATATTGAAGCTCTACTTGGAACCTTGTTAAGATCCAACCCTGCAAAATGTGACTAGTATATCCGTTTATTCAACTGGTATTAACCTTTTGATCGAGAATGTATGGTAACTGAAAAATTGTCTGCAAGAATTAGGAGAGCATAGATTTAATGGTAGCAGGACCATGGTTGAATAAAACATGTCTCTGGTGTTCTAGTTTTGTGCCCCATTGTTATAGGCCACAAATCTTCTCCTCTATTGCCCCTCTCTGCCAAGTACAAAGCATCTAAGTCTCTTCACCACAAAATTCTAAGGCCCATATTTTTTGTGTGAGCTAAAAATAAAAAATAAAAAAAAACATAGCCTTCAACAAAAAACACTTCAAGTTTATCAAAGTGACATACTTCCAGCGACATGCACTCCATGTAGAGTCTGTGCTGTGTCCGGATCAGGAGGAGGAGCCTGAGTCTTCCATGTCTGTGGAGTCATGCTCATCAGCAGACTCGGTAAGTGCGGGATAGGGCCGGGGCTGGTCCAGGTTTACATAGGTAATGTTCAGACTGATGTAGTGCTCCCCCTCCAGGCTGGACAGGATGTTGGACACAGCTGACACCAGAGTAGCAAAACTGGGCCTGCGGTCTGGCTCTGGATCCCAACACTGCAACATTATGCTATACCTATAGATTTATGTAATTCACAAAGAGAAAATATTTGTAGTGCATATTAGATTATATAGTATAAAAATTAAATGACTGTCTGTTGAAGTAAACCGCAAAGGACCATGACTGATTTTTTTTTTTTTTAAGGATAATATTTCATCCGACTAATCGCTAATCAAAAACACTGAAAACTTTATTCATTAATTTTTTCATTTTCTACCGCTTGTTCCCGTTCCCGGGGTCGCGGGTGACTGGAGCCTATCCCATTGACTTTGGGCCTTAGGCAGGGTACACCCTGGACAGTGGCCAACTCGTCGCAGGGCTGACACAGAGACATGGACAGACAACCATTCACTCTCACATTCATTCACTATGGACAATTTAGAGTTATCAATTAACCTGAACACATGCATGTGTTTGGACAGTGAGAGGAAACCGGAGAACCTGGAGAGAACCCACGGTAACACGGGGAGGACATGCAGACTCCACCCAGAGAGATCGTGTGATGTTGGTTTGCCACTGTGTACCCTGAATACTTTATTTTCCTTTTTCATTCCTTCTTTTTCTGCTTTGTTATGAGTCAATTCAATGTTCTCCTATGAGTTCAAGGGACTCTTTCCACTAACCCTTAACGGAGTGAGAACACTGTTGAACCTGTAAGCCAGTCAATAGTTGACCATCACACACATACATAAACACACTAATATATCATTACTAGATGTACACATTAACTCCCAAGATACACTGCTTTAACCATAGTGCCATAACAGGTTGATGATTGACTTATTTTAAACTGAACGTGAAAATACAGTAATGAATTGCGCTAATAGATACAATTAGATGCATTGTGTGTATCTGTCTTTGAAATATTCATTACAAATGAAAAGTACTTACAAAGGGTCAGGGCAGTACTGTGGCTGAGGAAGCCTTCTGCCTTTCATCAAGTAATGTGTCACATCATAAGGGTCAACTTCTGGATATGGGCTTGCTCCTCTAGTCAGCATCTCCCACATGAGAACACCAAAAGACCACTGCAGTAACAAGCAATAGTTATCAAGACAGTCATAAGAAATAGCCATTATTTTATTAGAAGCACGTTTTCCTTACCACATCTGATTTAGAAGTGAATTTCTGTGTTTGAAGGCTTTCAATAGCCATCCACTTAACTGGCAACTTGGCCTTCCTGTGGTCTTGAACACTGTAGTACTCTTTGTCAAACACATCTCTGGCCATGCCAAAGTCAGCCACCTTCACAGTATATGACTCATCTAACCTAAGGAAAAAAGCAGTAAGTGCCATTCTGAATTTTTTGCTATAGATCAGATACCACAAGCAACATGCATCACACTGCAAATATCTGTGACTCACATGCAATTACGAGCAGCAAGATCTCTGTGCACAAACTTTTTGTGAGCCAAATATTCCATTCCTTTGGCAACCTGGAGGCCAAAGCCAATTAGATCCTTCACAGTTGGATTCTACAAATCCAACAAAGACAAAAAACACACTGGATTAAAGCAGTTTTACAGATAGTGAGGGATAGAGACCAGATGGAGAACGAATCATGTAATAGCCATACCCTCTTCTCACAGCGGATAAAGTGGCGCAGGTCTCCATGTTTCATATAAGGAAGTACCACTAGAGGGAGACCTTCTTGTGGCAAGAGGATGCCCAGAAGAGACAGCACATTTGTGTGATGGAGAGCTTTCATTATAATACCCTCTTTCAAAAACTGTTCCACTTCCTCTACATCTGTTATTCCTGTCAATGAACAATAATTATTGTAGGAAATGAAAAACAGGATGTACAGTCAATATTAGGATTGGGAAAAAATAAACATGATTATCTACTGTGCATACATATGGAACAAAAAATACAGAACAGGTGCTAAAGGTATTGGAAGGAATTTGAAGATCATTTTTGGCCACCTCAGGAGTGGAGGTGAAACTCAAATTTTCTTCATCATATTGGACAATGGGAATTGTAGAGGCTCAAGTATATTATTTATAGAAAAAGTACAAGATAAGTAAAGGAACAAGATAATTATTTATTAAGTCAGTAATACGACTGTAATTTAAAACAGGATGGCCCCAATGTTTAATTACATACGTCACATTTTACACAGTTTATGGTGAACATTGTATCTTTGGTTAATCTTGAAAAATAAATGTTCCTTACTATTCAAAGATTTTACAGCACAGTGGATTTCTCTGTTGTTGTGGTCTGTAAAGTAGCCATGATATACAGTTCCAAAATGTCCTGGAGAAAATACACAAAATGTAAATGACCAGTGTATGTTACATTTTGGGACACATTTTCACAACACACCTTTACCGATGATCCTATGGTAATGCACAATAAGAAGCTCAGCTGGAATGAGCACATCCTTCACTTCCTCTAATAATTCCGGGCGGAAGCTTGTGATGGATATTTTTTCTGCAGGCATGAGTGGGGTGAGTGTGGGGTCTATGCTGCCGGCTCCATAGGCCAGGCCTGGGAACACCACAGGCCCAATAGGCCCCACCAAAGGTGTGGAAGGCCCCCTGGACACTACTGCTAAACCAGACAAAAAGCAGCTTATTTAAGAGGCATGTATGGTAGCAACATTACTGATTACATGTTATACACGAAAGTATGAAAAGTGCTTGACCCAAATAGTCACCTCGTCTGTAGTCTCCAACAGGTGTGAGTTCCATTGTGTTTGAGCCTGAACGGTTTGCACTGTGTGACAAGCGGCTCTCCACCATCAGAGCTGAAATGTTTCACAACAAATTTTAATCATTACAACTGCTGGAGAAGTACATCCTATGTAACACTAGGAGTGTTCTAGTTGAACGGTTTTATCACAATTTCAGACACAGCTGGTTATAGGTTAGAAAGACATGTTAGAACAAGGTCCAATACCTTTTTTCTTCTTCCTCAGATGCTTCATGACTGCAAAGGCCAGTACAGCCCCAGCAACCAGGGCAGCCAGTATTCCCAGTACAATGCCAACCATATAGTGGTTACTGACCCTGACGACAGTGCCAACGTTATGTACTTGCCCGTTAATGGATATCTGCAGGATGTCAAAACATACTTTAGAAACAGAATAACATATGTAAGAAACATGTTTGACATAATCATGCTTCTGTTATATACATTGCAACAACAACAAAGCTGTTATAAGAATTACATTTGAAATATATGAATAACATAATTGGCCTTTGGTTTAGAGAGACAAAGGCCATTTGTGTTAACAAAGATCTTGTGTATAGTATCACTCATACTGTTAATGTAGCCTCTGACTTGTGTCAAGTGTTTTTGTCATGTACTAACTCACCTTCACAGGCAGACCTTCACTGGGAATGGTCATGTTTTTAGGAATTCTACAGGTGATCTCATTATCTAAGACCTTAGCGTCACAGTCAACTCCTGCTACAGTCATAATGATGGTCATACAAGAGCTCACCAGGTTCAGCTTCTGATGCTGAAAAGACACAGAATGAGATTATTACTTCTAATATTATAATATACAGAAACACATAATTATAATCTGTTATTTGAAATGTTAACACAAATACCCTCAGAGCACTCCCTTACATGTAGTGAGACCTCATCAAACCCTGGGTACAAACTGAGCACATGTCCATCTGTTTCAAAGGGAATGGGCTCTCCATATGGGTGGTAGGAGAACTCCCTGTTCCACAACCCCAGGGACCCATCCATGTCAAATGACAGCTCTCCTTCCTCAGTCTCGTCCCGAGGAAAAACAGGAGTGATGCACTCCAACCTGTTTGGTGAAGATTTACCTATGCACTCCTGAAACACATTAATAAACATGCAATTCAAATAATCATTAACAAGATTTATTAAGCTTAAAATGATCTATTTATATATTTACTCTAGTGACAGGCTTAAGGTGGCTCTCATTGGGTTTGAAGCGCACAATAGTACGATATACAGAATCAAGGTTTTCTCCTTCAATAGCAATTTTGGAACCCCTGTGGAGAAATATAGCATATAGAATTACATTAGAAGAATCTACATTATTCCTGCACCAGCCCACCTGTCAAAGCTGCAGTCTGGCAGCACAGATGTAATCTTAGGGTTTTCTTTGTAATAGAACACTTTGTTGGTGAGAACAGGAGACTTGTCAATGAAAACACTTAGTGGGACATCTCTGACTTCTGACATGGGCTGAGAAAGGCAGATGATGGAGGACGTGTTCCCTCTTGGTTCTGTGATCCTATATATACAAGACAAGATATAAATTATGTCATACCTTCCACTCAAGCCTTATAATGTACAGGAGTGTTATTGAGTGTGCATGTGAAGACATAATCAAACCCATAATACACATGGCAAAAGGAGGTTTATTCAGCCATAGCAATAAAAAAATATCGAGCAGCAGTGTAGTCCTAGTTCCAAGAGAGCTACTGCTTTAATTGCAATATGTGAAAGCAAAATATAAAAATATGATTAATTGCATACCATTTTATGGGACAGTGCACATCGTTGAGAGTGACTTTTCTTGTTTTTCCAGCATTTAAATGAGGTCCAGTGATGGTGACAAGTGTTCCTCCCACAAGAGGCCCAAAGTTAGGTTGAATTTCAGTGATGTTTGGAATCTGCAGGTCCATCGAGCACAGCTTGAGCATACTTTCTATATATTATAGACTTTATTGTATTGAAATAAAATAGTACCACAAAGGTGAATCCCGGCATTTCAGCTCTCCCATCTATGGAATAGCGACCTTCCACCTTGCCTTCATGTACCTCAATGGAAACATTGACTGGCTTGGACAGTTCTGTGGCTCCAGAGCGGATCTTACACACCAAGCTACAGGAAAACACACAAAAAAATCCTTTGTGTTATAATGACGTTATTGTAACCTATTCTTTGAAAATACAGTATATACACAATTTTAACAGCAATTTTTGAAGAATATTAAATTTTAATGTGGGGAGCAGCTCACAGGGAGAACTTGCCCACACCAAGAGAATGTATTTTACATAATATAAACTCACTGTGTGTTGTTGCTTTTGACTGGAAGCACAGTGCAAGCATTCTGTCCTAATCGAATATGGTGTGTTCTTGAGCTTATTGCAGGTCTCAAAGGTGACTGGAACTCCCAACCACAAACTGTTACCTCTGTCTGTCCATCAGGGGGAGCAGTCCGTGGAAAGAACTGCATCAATAAGAATACAGTTACAGGAATACAGTTACAAGTAGAATTTGAAAGGTAAACTAAAATTCTCACCCCAGAAATCCCAGGAGGACAAGACTCGTTCCTCCAGCGACTATGGCACTCACTTTCCCATGAGCAAACTCCAGAGCACCACCCGCAGCCCATGAACTTAGGAGCAGTCAGACACATGGCACAGGTCAGGAAGTGCTGACACCCTGGACCTCTCTGAGGCACCTGGAACATCTAGCACACAGCAAATACTGGTGGATTAATTCTCATCTGAGGCTCACAGTCTCAATGGTAACCATAAACCTGCCCAACTATTTTATTCAATGGATAGACTGTAAGATGTGTATGCTATTGATGTATTGATGTTCCAAGAGACTGAACCCCCCCAAAACCCCATGGCCCAGATAATGTCTCCACCTTGAGACCTTGTGCAGACGAACTGGCCCCTGTCTTCACAAATGTGTCCCATCTGAAGTCCAGTACCTCCCCTCTTAAAATTTGTCTACAGGGTAAACAAGTCAGTTGACAAAGCCATCATCCTGGTCCTCTACTTCATCCTGCAGCCCAGGAACCTACGCCAGGATTCTGTTTGTGGACTTCAGCTCTGTGTTCAACACCATCTGCTCTTATCATAGTTCATATTTTACTTTTATAGTTTTGTGTTGTGCCATATCACAAAAAAAGCTTGAATACAGTTCACATAAAAGTGAACTTTGTTTTCTGCCCTTGTTTTTATGAGCATCTCATCAATATGGGAAAAAGGCCCCTGGTGGCCTGTAACCTCTTCAGCTGACATCATGCCAGCGACTTGTACCTTGTCTCCAACCACAAATAGCAGATACTCTGAAGAATACACAGCAGCAATGGATGACACTCTGTGGTTCTCCATCAAAGAATAGTTTGCAAATATAATCGGGCTGGATCTGGTCAGTACAAGCTGTCAACAAAAAGCATCACATCAGCAACCACAACTACCATCAAAATGTTTATCTTTTCTCCATGCTGTACCTGTAGCAGCCGACCACTGGATGTGCCAATGTGGGCCACTGTCTTGTTCTCGATGGTTGTAACCAGTAGTGAGGTGAGCAGGACATCTGTCATCTGCCTGTTGAAGAGATCCACTCTGTAGTAAGGCTTGGACACCATGGTGGGGTAGTCTCTGCATGTAGCATTGTTCTCCATACTCTGCAATGAGAAAAAGGGAAAAGATCGGCATTTCAGCTGTTTTTGTAGAAAGCCATAGAAAGCCCTTCTTTTTAAAAAAAAAAAAAAAACCTTGTGTGACAACAGTGTGACATAAAAATCTTTTATATCCTACTCATTGCCTTGCCTTCCGAAAAAGAGACCTGGCATCTGGAGCAGCAGTTGCTGCAGTTAACCAAGGACCAGAAACACACGACAAATAAGATTATTGAGATATAATGTTGTTATAACCTTATTAAAGTGACAGAGTCTACACAATACTCACAGCTGTATTTTAGTTGCATTCTAAATTATTTTTAATAAATAAAATAATGAATTACATAATTACTTAATAAATGAAAGATTATTATTAGCAACAACGATAATAATAATAATTGAGGTGTGATACAATCCCAAACTCTATGCAGAAAAATATATCTATTATTTATTCCTAAATCTGATAATAATGCTAGAGAAACCTAGTCACACAGCACTTTAAATTCACTCAATAGCTGATGAGACAGGTCTGGACTCTTCTTTGAGTCTCCCATTGGCTGCTTACTTTACATCTAAAACAGCAGCCAATGCAAAAAGCCTGGGAGGAATGTGAGTGTGAGCCCAAGGGAAAGTCTATAAAAGTCTAAACAGATCAAAAAAGTATTCTCCATATTTCTTACTTACTTGCATACTTTTTTTCGCCATCATGTGTGTTCTGTATTCTGTAATTTAACAATACTGTATTTTTGGAAAGGTGTAGAGATTCAATAATTACAATGACTAGTATTGGCTTGTGCCACAAATGTAATAACACTCAATCTTCTCACTCATTTAACAATATTTTCATGGTTGCTGTACACATAGATGAGAATGGAATGTGGTATTTCCTGAAAGAACCATAGAACATGATTGAATAAATACAGTGTATATCCTTAAAGTTTAAAATGGAACAGCTGAAATTCTAAATACACTGTAAGCCTACTTGGAGAAGACAAGTCAAAACAGAGGACTGTCTCTTTTGTGATAAGCATCCAAAGTCCGTGGCAGTAGCTCTTTAGCTATGAGGAGGGCGGTATATGAAAATATTGACATTATTGTCATGTCATTAATGTGCAAAATTTGAATACAGAGCATATAAAACAATAATTTTATAAAATGTTGGTCTAATGCCTAAACTTAAACTAATATATTAAAAGACATGTTTGTCAAAATACCGTCTGAATATTGTTATTGAAGTATTTCAGAAATACTGTGATATACATTTCTGTCAATATTGCCCACCCCTCAGGATAATGAAAGCCGAGTTTTTGAAGCACAAGTAACAAATAACAATTAATTAAGCAATGCCTAGCACTCTCTGTATGTTTAGTGTAATGCTGCAATGAAGCTCAGAGTAAGTTTCACACACTGAATATAATTGCAGAATATATCCTAGTTAGAAGAAGTAGGAGTGGGAAATATCTCAGTCAATATCAGACTGTATCTGATGCTTAAGAATAAGATGTTGAAAATGTCAGTGTGTGCAGGCTCACCTCATGTGGACAGCTTTCACAGGGCTGGAAATGGCAGAGACCCCTGGACAGCTGCTCCGGGCCCGACTCACAGCAGTCGTCCACTCCATCACTAATGGCCTTGTTGACGTTGTCCATAGGGAAGGCGCACAGAGCTGAGTCGTGCTCTGTCACCCCGTTGTCATCAGTAACAGCAAACACTCCATACAGTATATCATCCTCCTCCTCCGCTCCCAGCTCCTCGGCCAGCTCCCTGCCTGCTCGACCAAAATGTGCCGCCTGCACCACATTGTAGACTACATCTTTGTACGGCTCACTGGCCACATTCCTACGGCGGCGTTTGGGCTCAAAACGACACTCCAAAATGATCTCTCTGTATCTCTTCATCTCCCACTCATTTCGTGGTAGCCGGCCCAAACGGGTTTGAAAAGGAGAGGAGTCCTGAACGGGGCTCTCTCTTTGCACTGACAAGAAATAGACAAACTCCTGAGTGAAGAAGCTGTAGACATACTCAATGTGATAAGTCCTGCGCAGACCTGGCAGCACAGTCAGGCCTCGCACATCACTGTAAAAACCATCTTCTGTGGCTAGAGGTCGACGCACCGAGATGGACTTCCTCCCATAACGCTGGGTCACACTGTCATTGACTGAGGCTGCAACAAAGAAGTAGACCGCCTGGCCTTCCTCCACCATGGTCACTTTGGTGCCCAAAGGACTGGCCACACAGTCAGGACAGTATGCAGCAGAGTTGGATTCTTTCCCAAAGAGACACTTTGAAAGAGAAGGGGTTTCTCCATTTGAGTTGAGTTGGTGGAAGTAACACACTCCATACTGAGAGCTTCCACAGGAATATAAATACATGAACAGAGTGTCCAAAAGCAGAACTTGATTGTAAGTGTCCTCCAAAAAGTTAGGATCCTTGTCTATGTCACACAAAGAACAAATCTGACACTCGGGACTACCCACTGGGCCAGTACGAAGCTGCCAAACCTTCTCCAGGCTCCGGTTCACAGCCTCAATCACATTTTGAGATGCCACATACACCTCCTGGTACAGAGAATTGTTCACAATATTCTGGATGGGGCCTTGGGCCTGGAAGAAGGGCATAGTGTACACTATTGAGAAGTTGAGAGGGCTGGGGGCCAGAGAGGGACAGTTGGCCAAGGCGTAGGCCAACAGAGTCTGGAGCCAGACACATGTCCCCCAATGTGTGGCCCAGTGCAACATCTCCTCAGGGTGAACAGGGAAATCAGCGTGGACCAGGAAGGCTGTGCTACCTCCAACACTGAAGTCTGGAGAGCCACATCCTCAGGAGCCGTAGATAGCTGAATAGAAATAACATTTAGAATACACAATGTTACACAAACATGCAATATTGTGAATTTATTACACAACCTGACAGTGTTTTCTAATGCTCATGGTTTGTTAAAACATAATAACCCAAGCGGTTTGAATGTGTGCTGAAAACCTCAACTGCAACGATTTTCTAAATATTTTTGGGAATATAGTATATGTTTGTTTCATCTAAAATGGTTCCCTGTTGATTGCTCCCTTTCCTCTCTGACAAAGACTGGTTGCATCGTATGATTGAAGCACATGTGACCATCAAAACAAAAGTCTCCTCGGATTCACTGTGGACTAAAGGAAGAAGCATCCACATGAGCCAAAAAAATTGCTTTGTTGTTCTGAAAACAACTCCTTTCTCACTTCCTGCAGGGGCTCTCAGCAGTGATGTTTGAGCAGAACATAAAATTGTTGAAAAAATTAAAGTCCTAATAATTTTTCCAACAGGTTATTCCATCCAAGTGCTCAGATGTGACCATGTTTGAAATAGTGCTAAGTAGCCATAACCGTGTGATCATTAACTAGGCACATTGGGGCAGGTTGTATTCACGAACAAGTGCCTGTCTATTTTAAAATTCTTGTCACAACCTCTGCGTGTCTTTTTCAAGGAAAGATGTGCACGGACTGATGGTCATAAGACACCGTGTGATAGGTGAAAGTTCAGCTGTGTTCAGTATCTTTATTTTGATCCCCATCTACAGTCAATGCTATGACAATGAAATGGGAAAAGTATTTAGTTTTACTACACTATGTAAGATTGCACATACCACATTTATCCAATCTAAATATTCATAGAAGGCAACTACTGCTTGTTACATTTTAACACTCATGGCGCTATGTGAGCTAAGGTTAAGGTTAGTGTTTCAAAGCAAAGTGGACACGAGTTTACATAGTAATGGCACCGATTGACCTGCTACATGTCGGTGGGTACTCTATCTCAGTTTCCATTCAAAGTGCAGCTATTTTCCATCATTCAGTTGTAATGTAATGCAACTGCTTTTATTGGGTAATTTGGTCAAGGGTGCCTTAACAACAAGATATTAATGAAAGCTGTTCAGTGCCGCTTTATTACTCAGGGCAGAGATGATTTCCACTGGGATTTGTGAGTCAGGTCACACTTGCAATCAATACTCCTATAGGGCATTTTGTAACCAAAGGATGCATGGATCCGGCATTTCATTTTGTGAACTAATTTGTGAAAGAATACCTAAATTAACAACTAGCATGTTTCAATAGGCATGTCTATATTACACTGTATAGGGAGTCTCATCAATTTGATTTGTTTTATTCTTCCAAGAGTCCAAGCATAGCCTATTGACGCCAAACTGGAGCATAGGCTTCTGTACAGTGTTCAGTGTTTACCTACAAGACAGATCAACAGGGGTTGGCATAGAGTAGCAAGAAAATAATGTGCCGGCTAGGACTTCTTAACATGTTTTAACAATAGGTTATTGTTATTGCATATTTGTTCAAATGTTTTGATCTTTAAATTTAGAATTTAATTCTGTTCGACATTTCCAGTCTCGATAGTATAATAACACAACCAATGAATCAAAACAAAAACGAGCTATTCAAATGTTCTAAGCTTACCTTGAGATGTAGGCTAAGTCAGTGACGCCAGGTAAAACACTTCAGACTCCTGTATGATTGTAAATAAGCGCCCAGTTTACCTGCAAAATTGAAGTCAACAGGCTGGATGTAAGTTAATGTCAAACTCTGTCTGTATTCACCCGGTGCAGGAACATGTTGGTTTCGTGTTTAACTTTAGTGTGCCCTGAAGGCTTGATTCCTGTTGCGCGTAGCCGCTCCTCCCCTCCGTGCCGCCGCCGTGAAGGATGTGTGCATAAAGACGCATGGCTTTCATCAGCACGCGTCCACACACCATCCCGGCTAGTCGTGGATCACGTTGGATCCGGAAAAACATAAATTGGCAAAACGTGAAGATGACACAGACGTTAGTTTTTACTTGTTATAAAACGTTTTAATGGCATTTTAATTCTTATGTGTAGCCATACTTGCATGGTTTGTCGAGTACTGATCTGTTCCAGGTTTAGTCCCAGCCAGGTTAGTCCCAATTTCCATGTGGCATATGTTGTGTGCAAGTGTGAATGCGCCTTTTTGAGTCTACCCATTGTTAAACACGTGGAGTTTGAAATCATTGTGGACACCAAAGCCAGAAAATGTGGATTCAAAGAAAGACAATGTTGATGTAAATTTAACAGGTTTAATAATTCACAATAAACTATTTGTTAAAAATACACAGTTGGCATGTTATTTATTTAAATTATGTTATCAAAACACATCATGTGGCCCACTCTTGAGCGTTGGTTATTCATGTTCAGTTTCTTACTGTTTAGTCAACACACCAGCAGCTCTACTGGTCTGTCTTGATATAGTCTTGTGTTCAGCACATCATATTAGTATGTTTTACTTGAAATAAACTTGCTAAAAAATAAAGCAAACCCCCAGATAAAATATATGAACAAGGCACTAGTAGAAATAAATATTTTTGAGTACTGAAGACTTTCACTCAAGGCATTTATTAAAGGATAATTATTGTGTTAAACAGTAGTGTAAAATACTCTAAAGAAAGTAGTGTAAAATACTTTTAGGAAAGTTGCTTTGATTAATGGTAAATTGAGCAACTAATACAATATTTACTACTGTACATTGGGTGGATTTGAAATTTGAAATACATAACTGGGAAATGGTCTTAAGTTTTGGCATAATGGCAGATGTGATCTTAAAAGTACATTATGTGACAAATATTGTGCCATTACTGATGTACCAACACACCAATAGCAGCAACCTCTGTGTCATGGTGTTTGTTTACACTTTACCAGACAATATTTTTAATTTGTATGTTTTGAAATTCCAGTCTTGAACAATTATTACTTGTATAAATAAATAATAAGAAATGCATTTCATGGACATTTAAGAAAATCATTAAACAATCCTATTTGGAGTGTGGTCTGTAAAGAAAAAGTGCAGTATGAAGAATACCTAATGATTAATTTATACAGATGTCAATTTTGAGAAGAGAGGAATACAGTGAATCAGCACTGATTTCAAGTTCATTTGAAACCAACCAGGTACAGAACCTTTTTTTTTTTTTTTTTGCAACTTAATTAAACAAATTCAGGATCAGTAGTACTGTTATATTCAAAGTAGTAGCAGTAGTTAAAATAATAAAAGTTAAGTAAAATATCGCATCATTTGTTTCTGATCAACAAAATGATCACATTCTCTTGTACATGATTCTAGAATCCACTGTCATTAGCACCAGGCCAACAAACATTCGGTGTGGCACATTTAATAGAGAATTAGAGTTTAGTATGTGAGAGGACTCAAGATGAACAAGCGGTCTTCCTCTTTCCTGATCCACTTCAGCAGTTTGTTGACAGCAGAAACAGCCACTGCCTTAGTTGCCAGTGGAGTGAAGCAAAGATAAAGTTCAAAGCCACTTGTCACCTGAAATATACAATGATGGTTACATTAAATGATGTGGGGGTGTGTTGAATTGAATGAATTTTTATTCAATGAAACTTAACTGATGAATATAAAATTAATAAGTCTTAAGTATGAAAATACGCAATGCTGATTTGAAGATTTCAATAGGGTAAAGCCTTTTAAAATCAAAAGACAGTGTTCCTATGTAATGTATATTGTAATGTCTAACTAAGAATTGTTAACTAAGTACCAAGCTGGCTATCTCTCTCTCTCTCTCTCTCTCTCTCTCTCTCTCTCTCTCTCTCTCTCTCTCATCATTTCTCATTTGTAAAGAGGTCTGAAAATGAAAAAGATGTGAGTACAGTTGCGTAGTGGTAAAGACTGATTTAGTCTCCTAAGGTTCTAATACATTTGGTGTGCCCTTCAGCACAAATGATAAGCATCTCTACAAACCTTACCCATGCTAGGAGATTTTCTGTTTCCCTGCAACAGTAGAAGGAGCGCAGTGGTCTCGTTGGATGGTGTAAGCAACTGTGAAGGTCCTGATACAAGCTCATGACTCGTTCCTGTTGTTCTTCAGATTGATATAGGAGAGGGAACTCTGGACTAAAAAAAAACATAGTTTCAGCAGTTTTCATTGTTGTGCTACAGAATTCAGACTTAAGTTTCTACAGACGTCATATGTACATTGCATATATTCAGCAAAGTGGAAAGACACCACAGCAGTGTACCTGGTATAGAGTCCTGAACTCTTAGACTTGTACAAGAAGTGTCGAAGTTCTGGGATTCCCACCTGCTCCACAGAGTAGCTGGGACATTTGAGTGCATCCTTCATAGCCTGATATGCACTGCGTTTGGTCAGTCTTTCCAGAAAGCGTTTCTTGCAGTCAGACATATTAAAAAAGTCCTCTCTATCTGTTGAGACCAAGATCAAGCAGAGCTTTGATCCCGGTTCTAGGTAGGAAATGTGCGCATGAAAAAACCCTGCAGTGTTGAACTTTGGTAAACAAATAGGGGTCCAGCCTTCACCCTCGCGGAACGAGGAGGAGGATCCAACAAGATTGAAGAGCAAGTGTAAGTCTATGTGGTGTAAATACTGATCTTTTTTCCTCACCAGAGTGACTAAACGGTCTCCAGCCATAAGAATAGAGAAGACAAGGTTTTTGGATTTTGCAGCCTGTAAGGTAGAGGAAACGACATCCCTGGAAGAGCTTGGCAAAGGAAGGCAGGTGACAGCACTAAGCAGCAGGCCAGGGTCGCGGTCTAAGCGGAGTAGGAGGTTGTCCGTGAGGTACTCCGAGCCAGCAAGCAGACGCCGCAGGTCAAAGTTCTGCTTCTGCTTGAAGATGTGGTTGAGCTGAGTCAGGGTGAGCAGGCTGACGATCTGATAGTAGATGTACTGCAGTTCACGTAGAAGCTCCTTGTCTGACTGACAGCTACGAGACACTCCCACCAGGACAAGAGGACTCTTTGTCAGGAAGACCACCTTACACCCATCTGAAACAGAACATGATTATAATGGATTTTACACAGGTGTTTCAGTAAGGTGTTGTGTTATCTATACTAACCATAGTAATGTGAATGTATTTTAATTTATACAGCAAATTATCCCTCTTTTTTTTCTTCTAGTGTTTACTTTTAAAAACTACTACTACTACTACTTTTAGTACTTTATTTCTAAAAATGATAATTTTTTTGTTTAGAACATATGGGTGAACAGACATATGCATAGTCCAGTTATGCAGGTTTAATACAGGAGAATGCTGTAGTTTATGGCAAACTTTAATATACCTTTAATATTAATTAATCATGAATATAACTCATGCTTTGGATTTCAAAGTTTGTTGTAAACCAATGCACTATGACAATTAAATTAATTAGTAAGTGTGTCACTGAAACAACAATTAAAAACAGTATTTAATTCTGACCTGTATGAATGGAGCGAATTATGTTCTTGTCAGCCTCAACAAAAGAAACAAGTGCCATCATCACCCCCATAGTGCTGGACAGTGCCTCCTCTGTCCCGTAACGAGTATAGATGGGCTTCCCTGCCTCACTGAGTACAAACACATGTTTCCTGTGGCTCCTCCAGGCCTCGCTGCAAACGTCCTCCTCCTTGGTCCAAATGTCTGATTGTGTGTCATTGTTCAACTCCTTTGTGCTCTCCTCCCCAACAACGAGGGGCTTTAGCTGCTCACAGCTCTCCTCTGTGTCGCCGTGGGCCTCACTTTGCGCCTCCTTTTCGACCTCTGCTGTTAAATCCTCAAAGGACTGTGAGTGGACAAACATAGCACTCTTCTGACCTGCACCTGCATTAATGAGGGAAATTTAATCAGTAAATGTTGACCAGTGTGATGCATGACCAAAGAAAAAAATATATATTATGCAGCTACACCTTCGTTAACTGCTTTCGGTAAGTGAGACGCAATATGGAAAAGTTGGTGCACTATGTAACTTTTCTGATAGAGGATCCATCACCTCTTTTGTCTCCATGGAAGGCACACTTAAAAGGAAATTGAAAAAAGTGTGCCTTAACCTTAATGTTGTTACCAAGAATGTTCCACTTTTGCAATAAACCTATCTATCTCCATGGAGACAAGCTGATGCCACCAGGCCAAGTTACAGGTTAGATCTGTAGTGGGGGAACTCTATTCACAGTAAGAATGCATGTTTTTCAATGTATTTTGAGCAATAATAGCACTTGAATAAAATAAATGCAAAATAGATGTACTAGATGTGTCCCCTCCTTGAACCGCCACCTTAACGTGGTGGAGGGGTTTGAGTACCCGAATGATCCTGGGAGCTATGTTGTCGGGGGCTTCATGCCCCTGGTAGGGTCACCCATGGCAAACAGGTCCTGGGTGACGGGTCAGACGAAGAGCGGTTCAGAAGCCCTTATGAATAGAGAAACACCGAGGCCAGTTACGTCGCCCGGATTGGCGTCACCGGGGCCCCACCCTGGAGCCAGGCCTGGGGTGGGTGCTCGATGGCGAGCGCCTGGTGGCCGGGCCTTTCCCCATGGGGCCCGGCCGGGCCCAGCCCGAACGAGCGACGTGGGGCCATCCTCCCGTGGACCCACCACCCGCAGGAGGATCCATAAGGGGCCGGTGCGGAGAGATCTGGGCGGCAGTCGAAGGCGGGGGCCTCGACGACCAGATCTCCGGACACAGAAACTAGCTCTGGGGACATGGAATGTCACCTCGCTGGGGGGGAAGGAGCCTGAGCTTGTGCGGGAGGTTGAGCGTTTCCGACTAGATATAGTCGGCCTCACCTCCACGCACAGCCTGGGCTCTGGAACCCGTCTCCTCGAGAGGGGCTGGACGCTCCATTTCTCTGGCGTTGCTAGCGGGGAGAGGCGGCGGGCTGGTGTGGGCTTGCTCATAGCCCCACAGCTCAGCCGCCACGTGTTGGAGTTTACCCGGTGAAGCGAGAGGGTCGCGTCCCTCCGCCTTCGGGTGGGGGACAGGTCTCTCACCGTTGTGTCGGCCTACGGGCCGAACAGTGGTGCAGAGTACCAGACCTTCTTGGAGTCTCTGGGAGGTGTACTGGACAGTGCACCGCCCGGGGACTCCGTTGTTCTCCTGGGGCCCACGTGGGCAACGACAGTGACACCTGGAGAGGGGTAATCGGGAGGAACGGCCCCCCTGATCTGAACCCGAGCGGTGTTCAGTTATTGGACTTCTGTGCTAGTCACAGCTTGTCCATAACGAACACCATGTTCAAGCACAAGGGTGTCCATCAGTGCACGTGGCACCAGGACACCTAGGCCGGAGGTCGATGATCGACTTTGTTGTCGTGTCATCTGACCTTCGGCCGGCGTGTCTTGGACACTTCGGGTGAAGAGAGGCGGAGCTGTCAACCGATCACCACCTGGTGGTGAGTTGGATCCGCTGGCGGGGAGGAAGCGGACAGACTTCGGCAGGCCCAAGCGTATCGTGAGGGTCTGCTGGGAAGCGGCTGGCAGAGCCCTCTGTCGGCAGGGTCTTCAACTCACACCTCCGGGAGAACTTCTCCCAGATCCCGGGGAGGTTGGAGACATTGAGTCCGAGTGGACCATGTTCTCCACCTCCATTGTCGATCTGGCGGCTCGTAGCTGTGGTCGCGAAGGTCTCTGGTGCCTGTCGCGCGGCAATCCCGAACCGGTGGTGGACACCGGAGTAAGGGCTGCCGTCTGGCTGAAGAAGGAGTCCTATCGGGCCTTGCTGGCTTGTGGGACTCCTGAAGCAGCTGACAGGTACCGGCAGGCCAAGCGTACTGCAGCCCGGGCTGTCGCAGAGGCAAAAACTCGGGAGTGGGAGGAGTTCGGGGAGGCCATGGAGGAGGACTATCGGTCGGCCTCAAAGAAATTCTGGCAAACCATCCGACGCCTCAGGAGGAAGCAGTGCTTCACCAACACCGTTCTGACGGTGCGGGTGGAAGCTGTTGACCTCGACTGGGGATGTTGTCGGAAGGTGGAAGGAATACTTTGAGGATCTCCTCAATCCCACTGTCACGTCTTCCGAGGAGGAAGCAGAGGCTGAGATCTTGGAGGCGGACTCGTCCATCACCCTGGCTGAAGTCACTGAGGTGGTTGGCAAGCTCCTTGGTGGCAAGGCTCCGGGGGTGGATGAGATCCGCCCTGAGTATCTTAAGTCTCTGGATGTTGTGGGACTGTCTTGGTTGACACGTCTCTGCAACATCGCGTGGCAGTCGGGGACGGTACCTCTGGACTGGCAGACTGGGGTGGTGGTCCCTCTGTATAAGAAGGGGGACCGGAGGGTGTGTTCCAACCACAGGGGGATCACATTCCTCAGCCTCCACAGTAAGGTCTATTCCAGGGTACTGGAGAGGAGAATCCGACCGATAGTCGAACCTCGGATTCAGGAGGAGCAGTGTGGTTTTCGTCCTGGTCGTGGAACACTGGACCAGCTCTATACTCTCCATCGGGTGCTCGAGGGTTCATGGGAGTTTGCCCAACCAGTCCACATGTGCTTTGTGGATCTGGAGAAGGCATTCGACCGTGTGCCCCGGGGCGCCTTGTGGGGGGTGCTCCGGGAGTATGGGGTCCGGGGCCCTTTGTTAAGGGCTGTCCGGTCCTTGTACGACCGGAGCAGGAGCTGCGTTCGTATTGCCGGCAGTAAGTCAGACCTGTTCCCAGTGCATGTTGGACTCCGCCAGGGCTGCCCTTTGTCACCGGTTCTGTTCATAATTTTTATGGACAGAATTTCTAGGCGCAGTCAGGGCGTGGAGGGTGTCCGGTTTGGGAACCACAGGATCTCATCTCTGCTGTTTGCAGATGATGTCGTCCTGATGGCTTCCTCAAATCAGGACCTGCAACATGCACTGGGACGGTTTGCAGCCGAGTGTGAAGCGGCTGGGATGAGGATCAGCACCTCCAAATCCGAGGCCATGGTTCTCGACTGGAAAAAGGTGGCTTGCCCTCTCCGGGTGGGTGGGGAGTCCTTGCCTCAAGTGGAGGAGTTTAGGTATCTCGGGGTCTTGTTCACGAGTGAGGGAAGGATGGAGCGTGAGATTGACAGGCGGATCGGTGCAGCGTCTGCAGTGATGCGGGCGTTGTATCGAACCGTTGTGGTAAAGAAAGAGCTGAGTCGAAAGACGAAGCTCTCGATTTACTGGTCAACCTCGTTCGACCCTCACCTATGGTCATGAGCTTTGGGTAATGACCGAAAGGACAAGATCGCGGATACAAGCGGTCGAAATGAGCTTCCTCCGCCGGGTGGCTGGGCGCTCCCTTAGAGATAGGGTGAGGAGCTCAGTCACACGGGAGGAGCTCAGAGTAGAGCCGCTGCTCCTCCACGTCGAGAGGAGCCAGCTGAGGTGGCTCGGGCATCTGTTCCGGATGCCTCCTGGACGCCTCCCTCGGGAGGTGTTCTGGGCATGTCCCACCGGGAGGCGGCCCCGGGGAAGACCCAGGACACGCTGGAGGGACTATGTCTCTCGGCTGGCCTGGGAACGCCTCGGGATCCCCCCGGAGGAGCTAGAGGAAGTGTCTGGGGTGAAGGAAGTCTGGGAGTCCCTGCTTAGACTGCTGCCCCCGCGACCCGGCCCCGGATAAGCGGAAGAAGATGGATGGATGGATAGATGTACTAAGCCATATTGTGGAATATTCCAGGCAGCAGAGACAAGCAAGTGGTGGACCTTACATCAGAAAAGTTACATAGTGTACCTTTGCAGCTACACGTCAATTTACACAAGCTAAATTATGCAAAGGGAAAGATTACACATGCCAGTTCAAAGTGTTTTATTGTATATTAAATGTGCCCCAAAGTACATGGTAATTACAACTATACACACTCAAGAACTCTAAACTCTAAACCTTCACAAGAGCCACTATTTGCCAATATCATGTGTTACTTCATCTTTTTCACTTCAACTTTTTCAGATGTGCCAATGACTGATGCTACATAATCCTGTGATATTGTTGCAAAAATGTAAAGTTAGCTTAGAAACAAACTGAACTAAATCACCTCTAAATTTTTAACACTATCACTTGAGGAAAATCTATCAGTATGCTAATTGGTTTGTTACTGTATATTTTTAAGTATTTTCATTCACTTCTTTCCTTTCCATTTCATTATCAATTAAAACACTTTTGGGGTTTTGATAATGGAAACCACACCATATGTTTGTTATATTTCACTTAGGAGCGTTATTGACAGTCTGACCTGGTTCAGTCCCCTCTATAAGGCCTGGAGTGGGGCTGTCGGCCCTCTCTAAGCGAAGATGCTCCACAGGGGCGAGGGTGCCATTCTCCCATGTCACTGTGGCTTTCCGTCCTCCCTCCATCTGTGCTACTGCAGGCACACACCTACAAAGGAACGATCAAAGAATCAAAGGTCAAATGTAAGCAAAGGCTAGATGTAACTTATTGCTGGTAACCTTGATACCTTTCTTTGTTACCATAAACTGGCAATGATTATAACTCTGTGTATTATGCATAAATACCATCTGACAGAACTTTCTCTTTGAGTTTAAGCCAGATGCTCACATAGACTTGATAAATCCAGCGAAGTAGTTAGTTAGTAGGCTAGTTGAAACGAATGAACTACAGCCACACCAGAGGGCACAGAAAAAATAACCTGAAAACTTATTTTCAACATTCAGTTCAAGACGTACTAAGTAGAAATACGTATACTATTATACAAATATTACCTTGGATGTCCCCAAATCTGTGCATTTGAGGTTTGAGCACATGTAAAGTTTCTGACAGCTGCCACAGCTGGTTACAAACAGCAGGCGAGTTCAATGCGGAAGAAACAGAGGGGAAGTTGCTCCGGAGAATGATTTGCGTGAGTGGTAAATACGAGTATTAACCTTCCAAATGAATTGAATGCCGCATATATGTAAAGGAAGTCTCTGTAGTGTACCGGGTACATAATAATGTATTAATACTTAAAAATAATTATGCATTAAGTATTAAGTAAGTGTTTTATTTTCATTTTAATACAGAGTATTACTGTAAAATATGATCCATTAATATAGAAATTATATATATATATATATATTGCTAGAAATTACACTTGGAAAAATTAACTTTGACAAATAGAAGGACAATGAACGAATCACATTGTGCACATCTTATTTGAATTATTTTATTATAATACAAAACAAAGATAGATTCGATAAAGATGCACTGAACAAGCTCACAATGAATGCACCACAAAGGGGCGGGGCTTGTGTTTGAACGTTCCCCGGGCTAGAACGCGGACTTTACACAATGCGGTTTGTTCTGAGTCCATTTTAGCGCTGTTAGCCTGGCTAAATGTGTGTGATTTAAGTATCACATTCCTAGATATGGTTGTTTTTTTAAGATTCACAGCGTCTTTTTGTTTGGGTAAGTTACGGTCAGTGCTTTACGTGGAAAGTTCTGATGTTGTTGTTGTAACAGGCTAACATGCTAGCAATTGCTTGTGTAACCAGGATTATTCAACAATGCAACTTTAATGTTGTGTAGCTGTAGTTGCAGTTGTAATTGTTATTGTAATGCGGGTGGGGCTATGTTATGTGTCTAGTTTTTGATATAGCTTAGCTGTATTTGTGTCTTTGGTCTAGTGTTGTGACATCAAGATGCCTATCCGAGCATATTGTACAATTTGTTCGGATTTCTTCGACCATTCCAAAGATGTTGCTGCTATCCACTGTGGACACACGTTTCACTATGACTGGTAAACACATTGTTTAATCATATACATCACACACACCATCAACAACACTGTCTCTGTCCACAGTTTACTTCAGTGGTTCCAAACTGCCCCTACCAAGACCTGTCCCCAGTGCAGGAAGCAGGTGAGGAGTCAGTATGGAGCATGTTCCCATCTAAATCTAGTAACTTTATATTTATTGTTTTGTTAATTTATTGTGTATGTAGGTCAGCACCAGACATATCATCAACAAACTTTTCTTTGACATTGGGAGTGAAGAGAATGGAAACGTGGACCCAGAGTGTTTACAGGTACACAATGTAGACAACCTAAAATGCTGCTTTTTCCACAAAATGTCTAAAAATATTCCTTTTATATTACACTTTTTTTTTTTTCAGAATGAGCTTGACCGTGTCAAAGCTCTACTCACCTCAAAGGGTATGAACATGCATTTATTTAGATCCATCAGTCAATGTGTAGTAGAATGTAGATATTTGTGTATAATAAATAAGAAATGTGTGACTGATTTGCAGAGAGAGAATGGCGAGACAAACAGAAGGTAATAGATGGTTTGAGGGACACAGTGGACAAACAAAAGAAAGACATGGACAATTTACGCAAAGACGCCATGGAGAAGGACATGCTATGCTCGGCCCTTAGGGTAAGTTAAGCCAGTGACCGACCAGAAAACTCATTACACAGGGTAAATGACATGTTCACACTGCAGTGTTGCAATCTTTATTATTTTTTGTGCTACAGAAACAAATGACTTACCTGGAAACACAACAGAATGACATCCAAGCTGCTAAAGAAGAAGCCAGAAGACTTCGCACAAAAATGAAAACATATGAAAGGTACTTATGATTTGAATCAGTGTACTGTATGTAATCTTTTTTTTATTTAATTCCATTGAATATCTTTCTATGCATTACACTAACACTCTTTTGGGTCCAGCCTGGACATCTTGTTACAGGGCCAGAAGTCTGAGGTAGAGTCTATGATCACTGATATGGGAGTGAGCCAGGCCGCTGTGGAGCAACTCTCAATCTACTGCATTTCTCTCAAAAAGTAAGTGGCAAAAGAACACTAACCAAGTGTGCCCACGCCTCAGATATAGTTGCTTTATGTATTTGACTTTTGCCTCACAGAGAGTATGACAATCTGAAAGGGAGCCTCAAGAGTTCAAATGAAATGTGTGAAAAGCTCAAGAGAGAAGTGCTTTCAACCAACAACAAGGTATTCTTTATATTTCAGATTTTTTACATTCAGTGTTTAATTCTCATCATAAACAAACCCATATTATTACAGCTACAAAAAGCCACGGTGGATATGAACCAGGCTAAAGATGATATGAAGGCTTTACACAAAGATCTGAGTGCTGCTGACAAAGAAATCTCTGTAAGACCTTTTTTTTTATCTGTTCTTCTGCTTTTCTGGTGGAAATTCTTAATTTCAAACATGTTTCCTCAAACAGAGCCTGAAGAAGAAGATAGAGGTTTTACAGAACACTCTGAGCACACCAACTCGCACAAATGAAGCCCTCAGTCGTCTTGTATTTGAAAGGTAAAGTAGTCTAAAAATGTTGCTGTCTGTTCAAGCATGCAGTGTGGTCCTCACTTGATGTGTGTGTCTGTTACAGCCCAGCCCCTCTGGAGTTGAAGCATCCCCGGTTCCATCAACCCTCAGACAGTGAGGACATTGACCTCAACATGACCTATGACATCACCACACCAGAGGATGTGTCCAAAAAGCCATCCCAGGTTCCATCAAAGAAGATGCGCTTTGATCCTCTATCGTAAGTTCACGCAAATCAATGAATGAATAAAAAAGAGTGGTCTGCTAAATTGGGCAACTTTTTGACAAAATCTTGAAAGCACCTCATAATTGTGCATTAACACTAATAAACCTCCCCGAACAGTTTTGTCTACATTAAGCCACCTATACTGGACAAAAATAAAATAACAATGGTACATTATCTTTCTAAATATTTATTTTCTGAGATGTTTAAATTCATTTTTCAATGCATAAACCAATGAGAACAGCTGGAATAGATTCATGAGATAATGTGGCAGCACATTGTCACTGTTGATGATGTCCAAGTGCTGCCACATTATCTCATGAATCTATTCCAGCTGTTCTCATTGGTTTATGGTTGATAAGGCAGAGCAGTCTAAAAGTCAGAATTTTGAGACAAACAGATGCATTATTGCTGTTCCTGCTGTTTGGGAAAATATAAAGATCTGTGCCTTTTATACATCTATCATTATCTACATTATTGTGGGCACACAAACTAAACATAAATAAGCCAATTAATTAGACCTTTTTTTAATTTAATCAGTGTATTACAGAAACAAATTGGTATTAATAAATGTGCAAAATAGTATGGCTCATTTGACCTGATGGTGGCCCATCTTTGCTTGACAACTTCAGCTAAAAAAGTTTTTGAAAGGAATTCATTTTTATTTTGTGAGTAAAATACTGTAAAACAATGTTGCTTTATTTTACTGAAGTCAGACCACTAAAAGGTTGGCAACCACTAGAAGTCATTGTCCTGCACAAAATATCCTCAACAGACCAATCAGAACAGTTGCATTAGATCAAGTGATATTGTGGCAACAATTTTAATTAGTTTAAGTGAATACCAGTTATTCACATAGGAGATGTGCCCCTTCAAACTTGGGAGGCCCATTTTAGCTGACTTCACCCTATTTGTGCCTGGGCAGCACAGAAACTTGTATATCTCCGGTTACCAGAAAATTATTTCTTTCAGTACTATTTTTCAATACGTTAATATTTTTCAGTACAAAATCATTGTAATATTTGCTTCCTTCAAATGAATTGAAAAGAATAATCTCTGGGAAGTTAAAGTGCAATAAGAAATTCGCTATATTTGAATAGACAGAAAAACTTATTATTGAAATGTTTATCTCTAAAGAAACAAACATCATTATGTGTGGACTACTTTGTTCTACAGAGCGGCATTGGCAAAGCACAGTGAGAAAAGTGCATCTGTAAGCAAGGCAAGTATTTTAGTTTTTGTTTAAGCATTGTTTGTTCCAAAATATTAGGCTCACCAATAATCTTTTGTATCTCAGACACGAGATGAAGATGATCCCATGGATCCTTTTTTGAAGAATTCCCTTCTTTTCCGAAAGAAAACTTTTGGAAGCATGTTGGACCCTCAGAAGAGTCGAATTGGAGCGGTATGTACCAAACACTGTAATGGCATTTGATAATGGTGTATCTTCAACGAAAGTGTTTCTCATATTAGGTAAGGAGCGGCTATGATGGATTAGGTGGAAGGACAAAATTCATTCAACCTGTATCCTTTTTTTGATGTTTGTGTATCTCTTATTTTGCTGTAAAATGTATAAAATACACGTTTCTAGCTCTGACACACAGTTCTTTAACTAGTCTATTCCAGTCTCCGCTTGCTGAGATTCGGCCTCTGATGAAGGCTAAACGGAAAAAGGTAACCAGGCCTGGTCCAAAGATTTCACCATGTCTCACTTTGGACAACTTTCTTGAGTAACCTCCCACCACCCCCAACATTTTTAAAATAAACTGACTGACATTAATGACAAAGGTGGATTGTACTTTGCTGTTGTATTGAGTTTTTAGTATGTACTTTTTTTGATCCTCCTTCATCCTTTATCAACTGCATATATCCGCTTCGTCAGCTGAAATCACAAAAAATATTTAATTTCTCTGAAAAATAATTTATTTCAATATTCTACCAGCAAACAAACATGCAAAAAACACTTTTCTGGTGGATGTTGAAGTGTAAACCATTTGTAAAATAATAAAGAATATTTTTTATTTTGTTTTGTGGTGTCATAAAAGTTCATTCAGTATTTCCTTATTGACGGTAACCAACTTGTCACTTTTTTAGATTTTCCAGCAGAGGGCAGTAGATGTAATATTTTTATAACTGCTAGTACTCAGACTGTTAAAATGCTTTATGTAAAACTGAGGCCAACTCTGATCAAGTAGGCTTTATCACTGCCTGGTCATCTATAATGCTGTTCTTGTATTCAGTGGTTGCTTAGATCTTTTAATGGCAGGCAACAGTTCTCTAATGAGGATTCCATGCATATGTTACACAGCTGAGTTGTGGCTGTAAAATGGACTTGAATTAGATAAACATTCTGACAAAGGGAAATTCCACCCATGTACAACTGCTTTGTTGCACAATGCAAATATGTTTACTAATACCAACAATATTTCAATGCTTTTAGATTCTTTAATGCAAATGGCCCATTATGACTTCATACTACCGATCTCATTTCATTCAATACTTCATCATTGATTAACTGACTGTGCTTAAAGCCAAGGTGTGGTAACTTTGTTACTTTCCCAGGGCGCTCAATCAGGAACAGTAACGGGATACAGTGCATTTAAAAGCTACTTCGAGTCACAACACCCCGAACAGACATTTCAAGAAATATTTGTGAACAGAAAACTACACAATCCATGCAGTGCTAGTGGAGCCAACGAACAATAGGATTTCACTGACCCTCTGGAATTCCTCTTACTCCACGGATACATTTTCCTGTAGGGTAAAGGTCTTCATTTAACCAGACTTTTTTTTTTTTTATTATTATTGTTAAAAGCATGTCTCAGGGAGAATCAGATTACTATCTTTTTTTTTTTTTTCCTTTTTACAAGTTTATACATAAGTGTTAAAAAAGTTAAGAAATCTCTAAACACAATGCAATTTAAGATGGCTCAGCGGCCTTAAAAGTGTCTTTAGTCATTCATTTGTAGGTGAAAAATTTTGTTCTCAATGGTAAATTTGCTGGTCATATCCATTTATGTCACCATCCTCATCTTGTGGTGAAATGTGCCTTCCTCCCATAGTCATTGCAACATAGTCATTGCGACCTTTTTAAAGCTGTCTTGGTTGGTTTGAGGTGTTCAGTTCAGTTGAGGAACAGCCCAGGGATGACCAGTTTACAATTTTTCGTGGTGTAGTGAAAAAGTGCCTCTGGGTGCTGGTTCTCAATTCCTCGTTTAAATAAATAAAACACCATTCTTACAAAATGCATCTTGTTTTGGTTTCATTGTGATCGATCAGGCTCCATCTTGGACTCTCCATTCTGTTTGTCGTTTGACTTTTGTGAGAGGCGCGTGGACACGGTGGCAGCTTGCACCACAGCTTTGAAGCTGCGTTTCCTCTTCTGGACATTCTGCTCCGGGTGGAAGATGATGACATAAACTTTAGGGATGTAGAGCATTCCCAGGGACACCGTGGCGCTCAAACTCATGGACACAGTTAATGTAGTGGTCTGGATAAACATCTGTGGGGAAAAAAGAAGTTAAGTAAAATGTCAATATGCACCTGCCCTGCACTTTAAAACATGTACATAAAAGCATCCAAGCTGTCACAGTCTGCAGCCCGCACAATATTCATTTCAAAGCACAGGAGACAGTGTTTTTCCCCTGATTAATGTTTCATGGCTGCTATGTGTAGTCAAAAAGGAAGGCGTCTCTATTTATGGACAGTGACTATGTGTATTCTACAAAGTGTGAGCTGTTGCCTATTATTAATAATAATTCATACCACCACCCCAAGGATACGTTATGGAGTCATTATTAAAGATAACTGAACTGGCCATGAAAAAAATCAACTTATACGGGTCATGAATAAGATATATTTCTGTTATAAATAAGTCATCAATTGTGCAAGTGTATATCCAGCAGAGCCCCATCAGGCACTGTGACAGCTCCAGGGTCTCCTGTTTTCACATCCAACACTTTTCAGCTTCTTACTACATTTTACTGCAAGTGTACTGGCTGTGGATTTTTTTTTTTCTTTTTTTTTTAATACAGCAGTAAAAGCAGTATGCTTCAAATTTGATTAATCACAAGAATAAAAATGCTGCTATAGAACTTATGTTTCAAAATGGTGCTATTGTTGCTACTTCTCAAATATTAAAGTAAAAACAAAATAAAAAATATTTGAATGCTTTTAAATTGTAAATTACTTGAGGAAGCCAAGGAAAGAGTGGACTAACTAATCTGGGATTCTCCGTTCTACACATGGACAGGACGACGTTTGAGAATCTGCACAATCGGTTTTACAAATGTCTGTATTGTCTGCTTAATTGAATAGGAAGGCTGGACTTTGCTCAGAGAAAGCTAGGCTACTGCAACCCCCTTCTTTCCCTAATTCACTTCTTTCGTGAGCGGTAAAGAGACTTTGAAAGCACCTCGGGCTCTAATTGTTCAGGCATGACTGATTCTTAATACAGTTCTCTATTAGTCAAAGTATATCTGTTTTCAAATATTGCCCTGCCTCGTCTTGTACTTAGTGACAGTAACAATAGCCCACAAGTTAAACAAAGCTCCGCCTTTCCCTCTACAGTGCTTTTAGGAGGTCCACTGAGCACATCTGATGTGACAAGCACCAAATTTCACTTTGAGTTTCCAAGGATTACATTATTCTTACAACTGAATTATGACCAACTGCTTACATAACTCACCCAATTATTTCTACTCAGCACTGACCTAAATGTCTTAGGTCTATCTGATAGAGGAAATGACAACATCAGATCAAATAGTAATTAAAAGTTGAAAATGATGTAGTTGTTGTAACATTGTAAACATACAAAGATAATGCCATTATGACAATGAATAACATTGGGTATTCAAATAATTCTCTGTAAACATGTTCTAGGCTGACGATAGTGGGGCTGTGTGATTTAGGAAAAATATCAAATTGCGATATAGTAAGCATAACGATTGTGATTAGATTTGCGTTAGATTTATGTTTTAATAATAAACCACAGACTACAAAAATGTTTGCTTTTTCAATTTGCCAATTGCGTCCAGTGAGAAATTTCCCTCATGTATGTTGTTTGTCTGTATATGTTGTAAATGTTGTTTGTGCTGTAGGATTTCTCTGTAAATCTGTTTTTTGTTTGATTATAAAAGGATTGGTGAGCACGTGGATGGGAGACCACTGTGAATGCCAGGTGTCGCAGTGGGGCGGCAGTGGCTGTAGTGCATACTATTGTTGTGTCCTTAAGCAAGACACTTCACTCACACTGTGTTTGTGAAAGTGAATGTGGGACAACAGATGGAAATGTATGCACTGTCTCCACTAAATAATAATGCAAAATAAAAATAAAACTGATCACTTGTCACTTACTTTCTAAAATATAAATGTAGCCATTTATTAACTTAAAGGCACTGTACTTGATATTTACTGTTTTGAAATGTGAAAAACAGAACTAGTTTGTTTAAAGTCTCAGTCAGTCATATGTATCGCTCACTTTCCAAATGCAGTCCCAACATCCTAAATATTCACCGCAATGACTTTGTAAACACTTTTCGTGAGTCTGATGAGGAAAGTTTTGCCGTGCTGAATAAAGCTAAAAAGACATTAGCATGCTAACGACTCACTTTCTGCTTCTAATATCTGTGCTGGCTGCTGGGGCAACACAGTTTACTTTATTACATGCCAAAAATCAGGCACTGAAGGAAGCAAAGGAAGTAGTTCATTTTTTCATGTAAACAGTAAAAATCAGGTACAGCACCTTTAGAATATGGAATATATATAGAATATACATACATACATATATGTACATATATATATATATATATATATATATATATATATATATATATATATATATATATATATATATATATATATATATATATATATATATATAAACATAACATTTTTTTAAATAGTTTTAATTAACAAAATATGTATGTATCTCAGCTTTACTAATTATCATTACTGTTTATTTTGTTTTAATTTTGTTTTAGTCAGCAAAACATGTATTGATGAAAACGTCAGGTGCATTGATGAAAGCTATGACAAAAATACTTGAAGGAAGCGTCAGCCCAGCACAGCCTCGACCTGAACCCACTGAGTCTTTTCACAGACAATTTTAGATTTACCATTTGTCACATTTGCTTGTTAGAGGAATGTAGCCACCTGAGGCTCCGGAAAAAGATTGTCTTGCCTCTAACCTTTGTCCTCTCTGCTCCGCTGTGCCATGCTCGCCACTGTTGGTTCTTAGTTTGCTTAGTTTACGAATTGGCACTGAGCCACATATGCGCATAATTATATATGTCACATACTTTTACTTTAGGGTGGTATTCTGGCAGATTTTACACAATGCCTCTAATGGAAACCATATTAGGTTAAAATCTTGTACCTGAACATGCTTGTCTTGGTCAACTAGACAGCTACAGTTTGTGCATGAATAAATGGTCCATGATAACTTACCTTTTCAGTGGACTGAGCTGTGCCAAAGAAGATGGGCACAAAGGCAAGCCAGATAATGCAGGTGGTGTACATGGTGAAGCCGATGGGTTTGGCCTCGTTGAAGGTCTCTGGGACACCCCTGCTCTTGATGGCGTACACTGTACATGTGATCATCAGTACCAGACTGTAGCTCAGACACAGCATCAGTGACAGATCAGACATGTCGCACTTGAGGATTCCACGGGCAAACTCTGGGTTAGGAGGCTTCTGTTCCTCATAGTCAATGATAGTGTGAGGAGGTATCACTCCAAACCAAATGAACACGCCAAGCACCTGAAAGTAGAGATTCAACAGATAAAAGTCAGTTAGACAAGTGCAGGGTGCCAAAATAAGGCCAATTTTCAAAGAGAACACATACCTGGGCTGAGATGAGGATAAACGTGATAATGAGCTGAGAGGTGGGGCTAATAAACTTGGGGGGTGTGACTGACTTCTTTCCCTGTTCAAAGATGCGGTAGATGCGGTTTGTCTTGGTGAGCATGGCAGAGTTACTGATGCACATGCCCAGCCCCAGGAAGAGTCTGCGGAAGGCGCATACAGCGACACTGGGCTCAGCAATCATCAGGAATGTGATAAAATAAATGAGGAAAATTCCCGTCAGTAGCACGTAACTGAGCTCTCTGCCCGAAGCCCGGACAATTGGCGTGTCATTGAAGCGGACGAAAGTGGCAATGACCCCTGTGGTAGCACTGATGCCCAGGATGGCCAGGAAGACAGGGATGATGGCCCAGGGTGAGCTCCACTCCAGTTTGATGATGGGCGTGGGACGGCAGCCTGTGCGATTCTTCAGGGGTCGCATGTCGAAGGGGCACATGTCACAGGAGAATTCGTCCAGAAGGTACTGGTATCCATCACAGAGCTCGCAGTGCCAGCAGCAGGGAACACCCTTCACCATCTTCTTCCTCTCTCCAGGCTCACAGGGAAAACTGCACACTGACTCAGGGATTCTGCGGTCACCACCAGACCACTGCAACTCCTCTGGCTGTGGAAAACAGAGAAGTTATTTTTATGTGAAAGTGAGAAGATTAACATGACCAATCCAGTCAGAACCTACAAATAGTGTTGCAATATTTCACCAAAATGTAGCAACAAACATCTCACAGGATTGAAAGAAACAGAAATCACCAAAGTATATAAAATCACACAAAATAACAAACACACACAAAAAAAAAAAGATTTCACTACTTGTGACTTGAATAAAAGATATTAAAGCTTTGGATACATAAATCCAAATGTGTGATTTAAAAAGATAATTTTGTGTTAATAGTTGCATCTTTCTGATTAATGTTATGGTCAACTGCTGAATTCTACAATTGTTTGTGTTTGCTTATTGTCATGTTGCTTTTAATCGGGATGCTTGCAAAACCAATAGAGTTATGGTAAAAGGCATGTGTTTACATTGAGTCTGAGATGGTTGGTCCACTGGCCAATGTTCTTGTAGCCTGGAATGCTGACATTAGACATCTGGTATTGGAAGATATCGTAGCGTCCTGGGGCGTCTCCGTTCTCATTGAACATCACTCCGGTCCCTGCACTGCCTGTCGGGATGAGAGAGACATCAACGGTGAGGCAGTCGAGACACCCACATGCTTTTGAATACAGCTTGTGTTCGCTTTCTTCGGCCCTGTGCAGTGATGTGAAAGCTGAATACAGGATGCTCTTTAGTGAAGCCTCTGCTCAGTGCACTTTGCTCTGTTGCCCTAACGTAATTGAATGTTCCTCTCAGGTCCCTGCAGGCGCTCAATCAGAAACTCTTACATACAAGCCAAGGTCATCCAGCAAGACCAGAGCACTAAATAGGATGCTTTCATACAACATTTTCTTTCTTTTTTTCAAACTGTGACTTTTTTATGAAGAATGAGTATGAATAGTGGTAGCCTAGTGTATAGGGCAGCACAAGCAGGCAGCCCTCGGGAGGGGATGCGCTCTGAAGAATGTCTGCAGTCGCTAGGTACATTAGCAGAAATATTCCAAGGCCGACAACAGCTTCAAGCTTCTATTTATGACCAACATTTATGAAATGTCTAAATTAAAAATAACTAAATTTGCACAGATTTTTTTTTTTCATTTTGTAACATAATTGAGCTTGCCGATGCCAGTGCAGAAACTAAAAGTTGTTGGTTTCGGCCTGATACCAATTTCAGTTTTGGTGTATATGTATATGTGTGTAGTTCACCATTGAAGTTGACGGAGCGGATATATTGCAGCAGCATCCTCCCTTCCACTGGGTCCATCTTCTCACAGACACCCATCGAACCAGGGCAGAGGTCCATGTGCATGCTGTGCAAGGCGTGGGCCATGGCATAGACTGCATCAATCACAAACTGCACTTTACCCTCCTGCTCATACTGTGAGTCCCGGCTGATTCTCTCCTCGCCTGAGCCAATGCACAGTGTTACAAAGTTACACCCCTGTGGGACCATATATCATCATTTTAGGAAATCTTCGCTGTAGAAACCTCACCTGTACATTTTCTTCTGCCCTGTTCATATTTAATGCCAGGTCGAGTCAGTTTGCACTTAAAGTCATCTTCCCAGAATTCAGCAAACCAGATATTTCTTCTGTTATTTTCAAGTGATCTTGATGTAAAGTATTGGTCAAAGGCTACAAAAACAAAAGCATATTAGTATGGGTCACAAAACAACTTTGAAAAAAAAAAAAAAAAAGTGAATTTAATATTGTTATTATTTTTCTATTGTAAATCATGTTATTATCAATATCTGTCAGACAATGCCATTTGAACAAAGGTAACATAGAAAACAGCCAAAAAGCCTATCAGACATCATTCATTTCCTTTTGTTTGCTGCATTGATATTAGACTCATCCATCAATGTCACACGCATCCAGCCACAAAAAAATGTCTTAATGGACTCTCGTTTAACTTAAATGTCACTTAGTGATTTAATAAAGTTGCTCTACCATCTATAGAGGCTCTTTTGGGCAGGATTGTCACTGCGCCCTCTGCCACCTCCTCCTGGTCCTGAATTGGTGCAATCTTGGCTCCCCAGCTGTCAGAACCCACAAACAGGAAATGGCCTGTCAGATTGGCCTTTTTAGCTGCCTGCAAGACCCGCCTGAAAGAAGCACACAGGGGCATGAGCTGCCACAGTATAAATTTAGACCTTGGGTGTCAGAGTATCACAGAGCTAGACTCACTTGATGTCATCCTCATTAGCGAAGATGATGACCCCGCGGGCATTTGAAGTCTCCATCAGTCTCTTGATGATCTTTTCAAACTCTCCGGGTCGAGGTTCTCGTGGGATTTTAATAGATTGTGCAATGCATAGACCTCCTGCAAAAAATCATAAAATCATAGAAACATGCTATCAGAACAACAATTGTATATAGGTTTGTTTAGTTATTTAGCAGAGCTGATTAAATAGAATCTTTTGTAACATTGGGTATAACTTATTTAGTGGAGCAGGTTTCTTCATAGAAACCTTGCTGAAAGGAGTTTTATGAATTCAAGAAGAATGCATTTTCTGAAGTTGCAGGTCTACAAAATAACCTTGAAAGCTCATTACAGTAAAATATTTTCTAAAAGAAACCAAAGGGTAGACTTGAACAGAAGTAAAGACCCTTGAGTTATTTCTGTACTTTCTGTACTGTATGTGAGGGGCAAACAACAACAGTCATGGTACTGTTGGTGCCTAAAATTGTATTACATCCTATGATGCTTCAGCTGATTCAGCAGTAGCCCAGGAAAATGTGTATGTATATGCATTTCTCCTGGATATTAGGAACATTTAAATAGAACTTGTCCATCTACTAGTACCACTGGTGGTACACAAACGTCTTCTGGTGGTACGTGGACACCTCTTTGTAATGTTTACTTCATTTAGACTACAATTTACATTTTTTGCTCTTCATTTAGTAAATTTCTAGTTAAAAGTATTATGGCAGTGGTGTATTCCTACTTAAGACCTGGTTTATCCCTAATTTAGACCTAAAATAGTCCTGTTGTGGACCCAGTTTAGATTTGGTGGTAAGCAGAAAACCAAATCTTTTCTTTGGTGGTACTTGGGGTAAAAAGTTTGTGAACCACTGCTCTAGTTGATCCCACTTTTCTTATCAACAATATTTCATGACAGTTCATCGCAACTGTTCCAGATGCCTGGCTGCCCCTGTGATCACTGTGATCCTGACTTGTGGACCTGGATCTACCCCTCACTGGCTGGATGAACCTCACCCTTGAACTCTATCTGCAAATGGATCAGTCCTGGACATATGAACAGTCTTTGGGTGGATCTCTCCTTCACTGTGGTTCTCCTCAGTGTTCTTTGTCTCTTTTTCTTAGTTTTTTTATATTGTAGTAGTTTTTCCTGTCTAAAGGACAGGAGTACTCCATTTGCTTACTGAAATGTTTGTCAACCTGCTTCTCTGTTATTGGCCAGTGACCAATGTTTTCTTGTTAGAATTTCTAAGTTTCTGTTGATTAAATCAACAATTCAGTGAAGCCACAAAAAAATAAATGGAACTGAAAATGTTGTTTGTCATTAAATAAAATAAAACAAGAAGTCTTTAACTGTCTCTCTCAATTCGGATGTGTATTCTTGACTTCCATCTACTTGCCCTCTTTTTGTCACAAAATATTGTAGCTTTGTAAAATGTGAGTAGAATCTGAGCTTGATGAATGACAGTTTTGATGCAGACACTCCACCTGCTTCTCGTGATATCTGCTGAAAGGCGTCCACTCCGCTCTCTCCGTAGTTTCCCTCTGAGGCCAGCGTGGACACATAGTTCCATCCCATCGCTTTGACGATGTCCAGCATGGCCTGCGCCTGGTACGAGTCCGGAGGCACCACTCGGGAGAAGAACTCATATCGGCTGTTGTCGCTCAGCTCGGGGGCAGTAGACGCATAGCTGATCTGGGGGATCTGACACACAGAGATGGGTCAGTGGAGACAAAAAGGACTCAGTCAACAGAAAAACATCCCTCATTGTTAAGGAAATATCTAAAGGTAAAAGAGCGACCAAGGCGGTCAACCATATCTGAGATGATGTACCACAAAGCCAACATGTTATATAATAACAGTTACATAACAGCTTTCTTAAGGTGGCTATACTGTATTGTATGTATGTAGAATCAATACAACACCCTGTGCAATGAGTGGATCACTGTTCTCTACAGGCTTGCTCCTCAGCTCTGATGTGCAGGAGAGCCGATTTCATAAAAGGAACGTATATGAGTCTGTGAAGCCAGGGGTGTAGTTGCAGTATGCTGTATTGATAAAAAGCTAATATTGTAATTCTTAAATATTCACAGTTTAGTAATCTCCTTTATTACTTTAAATATGGAAGGTGAATGCTCATATACAGATGTTGTATTTTGTATTGTATCAAGACAATGAGATTGAAAATACTTTTTTTTAGGTCGCTAATTTTCTATCTGGGATGGTAGTACAAGAGTTGGGGGATGTGTTATTATGGCGTACTCAATTGTAATCATTCACCTGGACACTTTGTCAATGAGAAATTATTAACAGTATCTGCCTGTTTTATCAGTTTACAACCAAGCTTTTAGATTGTTTCATTGTTCCAAGGTATGGCACTGCTTTCAATTGTACTTTACTACAATTCCTCCATTTATTTTTACACTCTATTGGGAAAACCTCCACATACTCACAACCAGACCCATTTTAGTCTTATTATCTTATCTTATTTAGCTTCATGGTTAGGGTAAGGGTTAGGGTTAGAGTCAATTACTTCACACAGAAACAAAAAGTGAAGAGACAACCCTGTCTAATTGTGAGTCATTTTGCAGTTAATTCTAGTCAGTGGCGTAGGTATTACTAATGTGATGTTATAATACATGGAGGGCCCACAGCTGTAAAAGCATTTGTCTGGGAAAAAATGGATGGAGAAGATTAATTTACTGGTGCACCACGTCTTTTATGATACAGTTTATGTGGACAGCGTCAACTCTGACCCTGCTAATGCCCAGCCCGGAGTGTGGCTTAGCTTGGGGCCCTCCAGAGAAACCAGCAGACACAAGGGCTGGTGAAGGCAGAAGGAGAGAGGAGAGAGAACCATTTCACAGATTATCTGGAAGGATTATGGGGGTTTTAGTCAAATTGCGTTAAGCACAGAGCGAGAGACAGAGATCAAGAGACTAGAAAAAGGTTAGCAATTCTCAGTTGTAAGCCACACAATTCATTTAATTCTGATGGCCACATGCAGTCAAATTCTCCCACCAGAGAACGAAGTCTAAATTGATTGTTTAGAGTCTCGAATTTACAGATTAAATCAATTTTGAAAAATAACTTTTCCAATCTGAACTTTCTTTAACTTTGAAAAACAACTGTTAACATGTTTTTCGGATCTATGACAGTGTCAAGCTGGTTAGATTAGATTACATTGTTGGTACACAAATGTGTAATTGACTAGACAAGCCATAATCCTCATGTCCAAATAAATCCCCTTACAACATATTATAATCACTCTCCAAATTGTCAGCCATTTTGGTCATCACCTTTTCTGACAGTTAGGTGTCATGAGGAGTTAATCATACATCAGATCCATGCTCCAAGATCCAATGATTGCCCAAATTACAGGACAGGATTTACAAATCAACTAACACACAAGCTAATTACTCTGACAATGGAGGTGCAAGGCTATGTTTGTATAATTTAAAAATTGAACAGAACACAATAGTTTTTGTATCTGTGAGACTACCAATACTTTTTTCTTTTTTTTTTTACAACGAAAATTTTCAAATTTCAAATTCATTTTCACATTTTCAAATTAAAACAAATTAATTCTTCTGACAACATTATTTTCAAGTATACAAATTACTACTAAATAAATGTATGTTCTTTTACATTAAGACTTAGATTTATTTATAGAATAACTCAAGGTGATCAATGCTATGAATGGTCCAGGTGTTGCGTTCATTGATAATATATACATTTTATTTGATGGCACCTTTCAAGATATCAAAGGACACCTAGCAATAAAAGAACCGTCAGGCTCGAGATAAGAAAATTCATTGTTGATATTGCTGTTGATACAAATTATTGAACTGTAATAGCCAGAGAAAAAAAGAACCATGGGATGAACATAGAATAGAGAATCAAAAAGAGCATCCATAGAATAGCACATATGGACAGTACAAGGAAACATTTAGCTAAATCTACTCCAGAGCAACCACAAGTTACCAATGTCATCGCTGTGGCCTAATGCTCTATTTTCAGACCTGGTCCTGAGCTGCTGAGAGGGGCTTAGTGGAGCATCCGTAATGCTGTAGTTAACATCTGCCCTGTATGCAGCCTACTTCACCTTCAACACTTTTTTTTTCAAGAGTTTGCTAACAAGCTGCATCTGTAATAACGTTTTACAAATGTCTTACTTCTTAAATAAGCTGCCTGACTGAAGATTTAGCACTCTTGTGTGTCAGTACGGCAATGAAAGCATAATGTGACATAATAAAGGGATTTATAGAGATTCCTATCATCTATAAGCACTGTCATCAATTACCAGAGGTCAATCAGATGGAGCAAAATAGTACACTGAACACATAATGTGGATTATGGACAGACCTATTTTCAGGCTACAGTGGATAAAACGGTTTGCAGTACAACCTTTCAAATTAGATGAGGATAACAATACCTCAGGAACATGAACCACTGCAACGTTAAACATTTGGATTGGACTTAATAGTGGAGTCAGAATCAGATTTGAACTTGTGCTATGTCTGCCAAGCTGTGAAATATGTTAAATGATACAAAAGATGGAGCGAGTCCTACTTAAATAAAATATGGGCCAGAGAGTTCACGTTGAGTAAATAAATTCTGTGGCCTTGCAAGAACCAGGAATAACACATACAGTCATGGCAGTGTGAATTTTTTTCCAGAAAATGACGTATTGCAATTCCACATTTTTTGCTTTACACATGTTTTTTTGGGGAGTCTTTTGGGGGAGAAATGATACTGTACATTTTCTTAGAAAAAAATCAGGGATGCAAGCACAGTCAGGCATGACTGTATCTCTGGCTAAAATGGTTTGTTTGGTTCTAACAGACTCAAACGTAGACTTCCCTTAGCTGTGCTAACATTAAACTGTTCATGTTTCATTAGGGTCTGATCAGGAGTGGGTCCAGCCCAAACTGACATCTGAGTTTCAAATGGGTGCAAAAGCCCAAACACTTTATTAGCGTCATTATTTAACCTGCCTCAAATGAGGGCGCAATTAGGGCTGGGAGATGTATGTTTTGGAGATATGCAAAAAGTAGAATATTGAGTGTATCCTCCATCCATCATCATCCACCCAAAAGATCCGATTAATAATAAACTGAACGTATACATTTTTTGTGTAATTTTCAAAAGAAGGGAATAAAGCAAAACTTCTGCCCTTTTGGGATAAAATGTATGGTTATTTTGTGCGATACTTAGGCCAAGATGTCTGAATATTGTTGTTAACATAATGCAAAGAATATTCAGATATTCATTTTTGACAATATCACCCCACCCCTAACTGTAACGCACAGTTGTGCACCCCTGTGCACCCCTGTGCGCCCTGGGCCTGGGTCTAAAGTGGGCAGCATTGTGGGATCATAAATGTTGATCCTAGACCACCTCATTTTATTTTGAATACAAGACAGTAAGTGTGTAATAAGCCTGGACAGCCATGTGACAGAATACATGAAATAATCTCACCGCAAACAGCCTAAGCACGTTGGCCACCATGATGGACACAGAGCTGCCGGACGCCCCGATGACACCCACCACCCGCTCCGGTTTGGGGATAATGGGCGGCTCTCCATTGGAACAGCGCACATCAGAGTTGTCCTTCTGGATGAGGGCCTGGACAAAGGTGAGGGACTGCTCCAGTGCGTAGGTGTCTCTTGAACAGGTGTCCAGAATGCGGGCCCCTAGTGTGATATTTGGCAGCAGGTCTGGATCGCTGTTGATCTGGTCTAAAGCATACAGCATCGCCTCCAAACGATGGATGCCCTTCTCTTTCTTAACCTCTCCACAGGGCACACCTGCAGGCCCTCGGGAGTGAACAGGGAAGAGGCCCCCCAGGGTGATGTCACCTTCGATTTTGATGGACTGCGGCTGGGCCCCTTGTTGGGTCTTGGAGCACTCGCTGAACCCAAACAGCAGCACCCACAGGAGCTGGAGACATGATGGGATCGTGGGTAATGGGCTGAGTTGGCAGCAGCAATGGGACATCATAGTGAGGATGGGCGGGTCTACTCACTGCGCCAGGCCACTCCCTCTACCTGCGCCACCTGAGAATGCAAATCACCAAGAAAATCCATTTACTTTGAAGGAGAAGGTCATTGGATGATAAATTTAAGTGCAACGCAAGTCACAAAACCTAATAACCATAATCCATACAGAAATGTCTACCTAACTCTATATTTTAACCTTGTCATGGCTTTACACATAAAACAGCCAATACCACTTCAACTGGTTGAAACGTTGACAGAGAGTAAAATATTGATGTGCCATGAATAATTTACAAATGTAAAAAATTCAACTCAAACTATCATAACAAAACAGTCCTCACCATCAGCAGACATATGGCAATTATGATCATTTACATAAAGTTGGTAAGAGTGTGCTGTTCTACTCTATTTTAAACACTGAATATAACTACAATAATGCACCACAATATTTCTATGTTCATGGATATATTAAAGGGTTCAAAGGTAGACATCTGGGCAATATTTTTAGTACTTCCAGTGAAACATTTTATGATAATTAATGCATTGCAATAATTTTAAACTTATCAGAGAAATTAATTATAAAAACAGGTGTAACAAATGACACAGATGAGTTTAGTTTGAGCAGCTCTTCACCCCTGTGACTGACTAAAAATGGCACTTATCATTTTATTACTTTTGTTACAATGAAACTTGTAAGTGGCAGTAAGTGGAGCAAAAAGTCAATTTTTTTGTGTAATTTGTTGAGTCGGACTGTCCTGATGCACATTGTACAATATATAATCTCGGATTTAAAGTACTGACAAAATGTTTTATCATTATTATTATTATATTACTATCACAGTCTATAATCTGAGTTTGATATAATAGTGTTTCTTTTTGGTCATTTTCCTAATTACAATAACAATTCATGGTCCAAAAGGCACTTTATATAATTAATGAATGAAAGAGATTTAAAAGTTGGTCACCAGGCGTACTTTCACATGAAGCTGATGTGTGTCGCTATATTTGAGCTGCATGGAGGAGATTTTAGGAACCATCCAGTCTGACATGAGTGACTATTGCAAGCTTTTATCATGAGCGTCTGAGTGCACGATGATGGAAGGCATTATAAATTTTGCAAAACAGCAAACATTGACTGAATCTTCTCTTCATTTCATGCTTTAAAAGCTGCAGTCGGTTCATTCAAGTCATTCAAAATATGAGACAAAATCCATTTCATAAAGAAATGATGTAACATTCTACACAAAGTGAAAGCAGATATTTTCCGTGTGAAAATGTCCAGGTATTTTGTAACAGAATTCTATCAGTAATTAAACGCCTGAGCATTTCTTCCAGTTGCAGAATGAGTGAGATGAGTGAGTGTTGTTTTTTTTTTGCTTTGTATCTTACCTGTCCATTTTTCACCCAACACTCTTGATCTGATCCATCGTTGACTTATTCCACATGAGATGTCCATCCATCCATGCTCCAAAAAGGGACTTCATCCACAGGGCGAATCAAAACTAAAGTAAATTCTTTATCATCTCAGTCGCACAATCTGATAAATAACCTAAAATGACAACAACGAGACTAGCAATTTGAGTGAAGGCAACAGCATCAGTATCATTGCAGAATCAAGGGGAAAATCTAGAGAGAAAAAAGACAGTGGTGAGATTCTACAAATCACTGCCAAATCCCTTAAAAGCTCTCTCTCTCTCTCTCTCTCTCTCTGCGCTGTTCTTGTTCCTCAGTGAATCTCCGTCCATGCACTACTCTACTCCACTCCCCCCTACACACACATACACACACTCACTTACCCCCTCTCTCTCTCCCCCAACTCTCTCCTCGGACAGCACTAATGGCCACAGATTGGGATTATCATACAGGCTTGTAGGCTTGTGTGAAGAAAGCACTAGGTGGAATAGTGCCTCCCCCTCCTCCTCTTCTCATATGATGGAACTCTGTCACTTTGAGAGATTACATGAGCAGCCATTTGATTCAGACACAAAACAGCAAAAAACACACGCCCACTCACACACACAAACACACACACACACACGCTCACACCTGTCAGCATGCGCACAATGTGAGAATATGGGAGCAGAAAATAGGTTTCTGTGTGGCTAAATGCGAGTTGGATTAGATTTATTATTGATTGGAGTTAAAGCTGTAGGGAATGGACACCGTGGATCAGTTTGCAGCTCATCATCTCATCTGTTAGTCACTACACTAGTAACACTGCTGAATCAGACAACCGTCTAATGGAGAATACTCTTCATGTGTCACAATTTCATCAATGAATTCACCCCCTTATCTGTAACGAGCTGTGGGGTTCAAGACTGTCCCAAACTGTAGGCAAATATAGTACTTCGGACAATGATCAATTAATTGAAGTAAAAGACACATTTATTAAACCAAATATCTTTATATCTATTAGAACTACTACAACTGCCTTGGTACAACTATGGGACTACTGTTATTACAACTATTACTATCACTATTGGTGGTTTTCAGATTCTACTATTCTAGAATGTGATGCTGTCATTATGGGGGATAAGAGCCAGATTTGCCTATTGATTACAGCCTATCTTCATAAGAAGTAAGGTCAATTCACAGATGTTGAACCTCATCATTGGTGACAAAACTCTTGAACAATCTGCATTTTACCAATATTTATTTTAGCTTTCCACATCTGTGTCCTGTCAAATAAAGCCTTTGGCCAGGACAAATCTTTTTTCTTTTTTTTTTAGAGTAAAAAGAAAAATTACAACATTGTCAAAAATATCAATACCAAGATGGTAATTGATACCAAACTAGTATCAAAACTAGATATTCATTTGAACAAGAATCAATACTGAAAGAAAATCTGATAAAAAATTACAGAATTAGACCCGTCCTGAATTATTTTATGATGGTCTGGGTCCATATTAAAACTAGTATAAAACCACATGGTAATTTTACACAATTTACAGTTATTTAATGGTGAAAATTACTTTCTATTGTTGTCTAAAACACTATGTTTTTATTATCATTGTGGTATCTAAATCGGTATCGTGTATCAGACCTTTTCCTTAGTATCAAAATAAAGTCGCAACAACATTACAACACAATAACAATTTATTTCAAATTTTATTCAGAATGATTAGACGTTCAGAAAGTCGGCATAAAAACAAAAACTAATCTAACTTTTGAAAGTCTAACCTAGGAACATAGACTTCTCTAGCCCATCCTCCTCCTGTGTGTACTCTAAATGAGATTTGAAGAATTTGCTCCTATATTGCGGGCTGTTCCGAACATAGTCCAGGTAATCAGGGGTTCCAGGGCAGATGACATTGTCTGCCAGCAAAACCGTGCCTGCCCTCAGAAGTCCACATTTCTGATATAACATAAATAAATTGGGAGTTAGTCACAGATTCAGCAGTACAAGAAGTTGTGAGAATAACAAACTTGCCTCTAGCAATTTTGTGTCAGGGAGGTAGCGATCCTTCCAATGGTCCAGAAAAACTAAATCAAAAGTTTCTACCCCAAACTCCTCCTTCAATCTGGGGATCCATTCACCTGATGCTCCTTCAATGAGCTGAATCTGTAATGGCCACAACATTTCATCATATTTGGGACATTTTAAAGAACTTGAATGCTGACACAATTATGAATTAGCCAAATGTATGCAAAAGGGAGAAAAAAATATGTATATAGTACATTAACCAATGACCATAAAGGAAGGGGTTATGAGCTATGTTAAATAATCTATGTGAAAGAAATGAACAAAGATTTATTACAATAAACACAAATGGTAATTGGCATTTACCTTATCTTGAAGCCCAGCCCAAGCAATGACCTCACGAGCAATTTCAGCATAATCTGTGTTAAACTCCAGTGTGATGAGTTTGGCATTAGAAGGAAGAAGGCTGGCAATGCGCACGGTGGAGTAGGCACAGTAAGTTCCCAGCTCCAACACAACGGTGGGCTTCACCTCAGATACCACAGAGTCCACAATAAGCCCTGTTACAAGCAAAAAAATATTCTCATGAAACAGACACTATAACTGAACAAAAATAGCATTCTATTTGAATACATACCAACCTTTCTCATCCCCCACATTCATGGCCCACTCTTTATCTCTGCAGTAATCGTCAATGGCCTTTACCACGCTGCAAGGGTTCCCTCTAGCAGCGTTCTTCTGAACTGCACGCAATATTCTCTGAAATAAAGTCAAGGAGCTGTGTTGTGGTTGTGTGCTTCTTGCAGTGTTTAAAACCTTTGTGAGTTTAGTTGTTTAGCAATATATATATATATATATATATATATATATATATATATTTTTTTTTTTTTTTTTAACAGAAAAAAAAATATATATATATATATATAGTGCATAAAATTAAAAAAGGGCTAGGGAGCTTGAGGTTTTGCATAGTATCTTAGCTGTTTCTAGCGCTGTGCTTTTCTGGACTGAGATGTTCCTCCAGGGATCTGCTGTAGCCACTCCTCCAGTTTGGGGGTCACTGCCCTGAGTGCTCCGATCACCACGGGCACCACTTTGGCCTTCACCTTCCAGGCCTTCTCCAGCTCTTCTCTGACTGAGCCCCTGATATTTCTCTAGTTTCTCGTGTTCCTTTCTCCTGATGTTGCCATCACTTGGTTTTGTCACGTCAACCACAACGGCCTTCCTTTGCTCTTTATCCACCACACGATGTCTGGTTGAATTACCATTTTGTCACTCTGTGTCTGGAAGTCCCACAGGATCTTCACTCGGGTCATCCTCTACCACCTTTGGAGGGGTTTCCCATTTTGACCTTGGGGGTTCCAGTCCATACTCCACACAGATGTTCCTTTACACTATGCCAGCCACTTGGTGTGTGTGTATTTTTATTTTTAAAAGGGCTAACTTATTTTTTTACAGAACAAAAAAATAGCATTGTAAGATAACTATCATCTACAATGCTCTCACTAAATCACTAAATGCTATACTGCTACTAAATGATTCACAGATTACAGCTGCAACATGATTTATATGGCAGGGTGGCCGGTTCGAGGATGGGTCAATTGCAGAGGACAAATTGCCCTAGAGGGACAATAAAGGTTAATCTAAATCTTAATGTTACGTAACTACTTTGCTATTGCAGCGCTAATGGGATTGGTACAAAAAAGTCTTTGACCCGTTTAAATAAAGTTATACCTTTTCAAGTTCGAATTCTCAAATTTAGAACATTCAAGGGTTCCAAGTGGACCTGAGGATTGACCCAATTTTAATCCCCCGCTTTGTTTGCTAATCCTGGTGCACTTCCTGGTTATTTGTTTACATTAACTCTTGTGTTTTTTTTTAGTTTCTGTTTACACTGCACAATGAATGATCCATTGAATAAAATTAAACACATAAAAAGCAGGACTAAGAGTATGTTTTCATGCACCAAATTAAAAGTGGGCCTCAGCCAATTGGAACTAAACCTGTAACTAAACTTAGACTAGTAAGTAAGAATTTCTACAGCGCTTTTCATAGACCGAGGTCACAAAGTGCTTCATGAGCTACAGTAAAAACACATATAAGTACAAAATAACATACAATAGATAGCAAGAAAAAATACCTAATGGGCTACAAAATGCTTGTTTGAAAAAGTGAGCCTAAATTGCTTATTAAAAGCATCCGCAGAGTCCAGGGAACGCAGAGAGAATGGAAACTCATTCCAGAGGCGAGGTGCTACAGTTTTAAAAAAAAAATCTGTCCCCTCTGGTTTTAAAACTTGTACAGGGCACCATTGACAGGTTCTGATTAGAAGACCTCAAACTACAGGCAGAAACATATTAATGTATCTTGGTGCCTGCTCGTGTAAAGCCCTGAAAGTCAGCACAAGTATTTTAAACTTTATTCTGTATGAAACAAGGAGCCAATGAAGAGACTAGACCAGGACTAAACCAAGACATGAATGAAACAAAACCAAGTCTACATCAAGACTTACCTGGGCTCAAATCTGAACAAACCAGGACAAGTGTGAATGAATCGTTAGACAAATGTACCATTCTTCATTTGTTAAATACAAGTCATTGACCGCAATGTATAATTCAGTCAAATATAAATGTAAACAAATTGTGCTGACAAGTCTAATTGGATATATAAAACTGTAGATGAGCTTTCATTGTGTGTTCTGTATATTTCATTGTTTGTGTATTATTTAAATGTGTGGAATTAGTGGCATGCATTTGTTACGCTTGACCACTATCTAAGATTAAGTGAGAGCCCACCTGTGGCCGAGAAGAGCCTGTTACCCGGTCCATTAGCATCTCCAAAAGGACATCGTGCCACATCAGCACCAGAGCTTGGCGAACTGTAGACGGGATCACCCATCTGTACAAGATGTACAGAAAGGCTGCTCCTCCAGCGCAGAAATAAACACATGTAATAAACATCCTACAAACACCAAAAGAACACTGTGAAGACTGTGAAGAATATTGCTGTGAAAGAGGCATTAATACATTCTAAAAGGCCTGTGGTTTTTTCAACATCACATCTGCAGCACATGAATGAAAGTGCACTACCTGCTCCTTTGTATTGGCCTAATGAGATGGGTAGTTACTATGCAGTGTACAATACAGCCTCGGCTCTTCTATTCATTAGGAGCTGCTGCTTTCACAGTCACATCTCATGATCATATCACTACAATAAGTAGTCAGAATCAACAAAAACACTGTGTAGAAATCAGAGGAGGCATGGTAGAAAACCCTCTGTGCGACACATGGCTGCAACCTGCTGTAGCTCAAACTAATGTAACTGTGAAAGACCACTACTGTTTGAGGTAATTCCTTTTGATTTGAGTTGGAGTTGCATGGCAACTGGCCGGGGGTTAAGAGCTGTGGCACAGAAGGCACATCTCCAAGACTTTAACCTTTACTTAATAAACACAGAGTCAACATTCGATCATTGAGAGCAATGTTGACAATGCCAACTTAGCAGATATAAATGCCAATAATTGGATTAAAACTAGAGAGTAGACTACATTAAGAATAAGTTCTTGACAAAACTAAAATCTGATTTCCAATTGCTCTAATACACAGAACACAAGAATAATACAGAAAAATTCAAAAACATTGACATTCTGGTTAAATGACAATAAAATAATAAATAAAGTGACATCCTCAAATACTAGTTATTTTGGTGTATGGGACTTACCTATGCGTTTTGCTGCTTTAAGGGTCCTCTTCTCACCTCCTCTTTCTAGCTTTCTAGTGTCGTTGGACATACGACTGCATTTATAATCAACTAGCTCCGCCCCATCCGGGCTCCAGCCCCATCCGTGCTGCCTGACTGATCATGCAAGGAATGTTGAAGCCCAGAGGTGGAACCAATACAACCCACACTCACTGATCCAACAACACAACGAGGGATGGTGTGCACAGACAGTTTATTTCATTCCAGTGGATATGTGTGGATGGTTTTGAATAAACTGTCTAGCTCAGTGCCAGAGGTGAGTTCTTCACGCATCTCTTTGTGTTTCTAGGGGATTGAGCCCTGTCTGAATAAATTAAGAGTCATAGATCATTCTTGGTACCTTAATGTCATATATGTGCCACTTTTGACTGTTGTGTAAGAAAATGTGCATACATTTAGGATCATTAAATATCCTAAAAATGTATTTACTCCATGCTAAAACTATTTGGCAGGTAGTAAATAAGATGTGTTACAAGATAATTAAAAGTGTACAGTTTTTAAGAGGTGATCCAAGGATGCTTGAGACATTGTGTGGCAGAGGCTCTCTTTTCAGGCAGAATCTCCAGCATTGTCTGCAGGAATGAGCTGAACTGGACTGCCTCCTCTCTTGGCCACTCATATTTATCCAGCAAGATCTCTAATAAACTCCATGGCTTGAGCTTTGAAATGTGCCGCAGGTTACCTATGACAAAAGTGTCAGATATCTGAGAAATACATACTACTGTCTGATACTGCATTTATCATTTTGTAATCATGTTACCTTTGCGGTTGAAATAGAGTTTGGAGTTCTTTCCTGAGAGAGCAAACTGGGAGGGGAGTGGTCCGAGTAGTTCTATTATGTGGGCAATGTGATCTATAAGGGAAAAAGTTAAATTAGTAAGATAAAATTTCACCTGCGTATATTTTTGTTGTTTCTGTTGTTAGGGCGACTGGTGCAACGCACCTCCAGCAAAAAAAGGGAAAAAAAAGAAAAAGAAATACCCTTCACAAGTGGTGAATTTCACATACATTAAAGGCTCAGAAATATCACTGTCCAATCAGCAGAGCTGGTGTTCAGTGGACGGCACATAGTCCTGCCCCTTTTTGTTGCGATCTCTGCCTGGTCTACAATCGCACAAGCTGCTCTCATTCAATCCAGATTCAAAGTGACGTTCTTTCAAAGTTCCAGCTTTACAGTGCAATCTAATAGGAGCTTTGGGTGCTCGCACCTACGTGCTGTCGTCATGTACATGTTCATCAGTCGTCATCATGGCTACCTTTCTGAACATGGACATGGATGGATAATATGTTCTGAAAACTTTTTTATCTTTGAAAGAAAGTTCTTTTTAATCGGTGCTCGAATGATTAACATCTAACAGGTTTCATCAAAATGTGGTAAGTTATAAAGTTGTGGATTTTCACGGAGCTGGTCAGAGTGCTAATCCTAGCGAATGTGACTTAACCCACGCCTTCTTTTTCTACCCCTTGTCTCTTGTTTGATTCTGGCAGTGGTGGCACTGCTCATAGACAGAAATAAGCAGACACAAAGTTACATGCTCATGTTATCGATCACTTATCGTTAGCTACTCGGCTAGTCCAGTATTATTTGAGGGACTCCTGTGGCAGTCTGAAGTATTAGCTTTAGCCCGTAAAACACACGTTATGAAAAATCTAAAGAATGTCACCTAGTACCAACTTATTGACCACATTAAGGAAGTCAATGCCTCGTTAAGAATCCTTGTTGAGTGTGTAAACCGTTTGGTGTTTTAATATAGATGATGATTAGTGCAGGGCTCTCAAGTTTTGATCATGGTTTGGAGTGAGATTTGTGTGTGTGTGGGGGGGATTTTATATATATATATATATATATATATATATATATATATATATATATATATATATATATATATATATATATATATATATATATATATATAACCAAATTTCCAGTAATCCACATTTCCAGTAATGCACATTTAGTGTAATTTTGGTCATTATAGTCAAGATTTATTATACTGTAATTATTCAGAAGTATAATATAGATTTTAAGAGTGCATTGTGTTTATAATGACAAGCCACAATTTGAACAAGGGATACAAGGGAAAAATAATAAGCTCCCTGTTATGCAAACTGTTCAGTTCACACCTTTTGGGTGCTTTGTGAAATTTAAACAGGTTCCTCTAACAGGGACAGTTAGAATATAATATTATATCTCAAACGTAGAAAAGGTTTCAAGGGTTGTCAAATGACTTCTGGATAGAAGTCGAAACGTCTCGATCTTTAAACAGCATCCGAATGAAAACCCCTGAAACCTTTTCTACGGTGAAACACGCCTGGATGAATGAGGGATTACATCGACTTTATATCTCAAACTTTAATTTTACATAGGCTAATAAGACATAATTTTTTTAAGTTTGAGCACTGGCCACTGTTGGACTCATCTCTGCTGCAGCTGCAGGTGCGGTCTGTCCCTCAGCCCGTCTCCACATCCTTCCGCTGTGTTTTCTGCGCCAAAGTTGCGTCTTTGCGCCATAGAGCGGTTGTGGTCTCAAAAAAGTTTCAGCGCGTCTGCGACGTCAGGTTCACTGATAAACACTAAACATTTCCTGTGAGATGCTTTCAAGATAAAAGTTCCTTCGTTTGCTCCCTGTATTGAGGGCTTTATTGTGAAAAGGTTGGACCGTGAGCCTGTGCACTTCACTCACAACAACACACGGCTGAGCGGAGCGAGCGACTTCAGACGACTGAAAACTATTTGTATATTTTGCGCTGTTACTTTGCTGTGAAGGGAGGTGGAAAATTTCAGATGCTACTGACGGATTGGAGGGGTTAAAACACCCCAAAACCTATTTTAATCACATACATTTGGCACTATATTAAGGTCAATATCTTCAAAATTGTGACTGATTTTTCATCGTGAGAAATGCGAGGTGTGGCGTGTGTGCGTGTGATGGAGGTGAATTGAGTGTGTCTCACGGTCAATGCGTGAGACTTGAGAGCCCTGATTAGTGTGTAAAACTGGCATCTGAGCTAAAGGCTAACTAACTTTAAGTTGAAATTTCTGATCTTGTGTGCTTCTTGTAAGACAAATGGCCATAAAACATCCTCCTTTACATGTTACGGTTGAGGAGAGCAGATAAATGACAAAAATATCATGACATTATTTATGATTATTCTTGTGATTCTTATTCATTTGTGTGTATGCCCTGTAGTGGGTTAAAGTGGTATTGCGTTGAATTACTTGTGAGACATTGCACTGACCATAGCACCCCCTGTGAAATTAGGCAGGAGCCACCACTGTGTAAAACTTGTTTTCTTAAGGTTGGATAGTTTTTAATAACTTTGTTGCCCTCTAGAAACAAAAAAGCAAAACAAACCTTCCTCTCGGGAAAAGGTAGCTCCTGCTTGAGGGTCAAACAGATAGTCCCCTGTGGCCAGCTCAAAAGCCTGCATGAGTACAGACAATAATCACTAAATGAAGTCTTCTGAGATTAGTCTGAAAAGAAGCTGAAACATAGTTCATGTGCTCATGTGCTTACAACGCAGGCCGTGCTCCATATGTCTGCAGGAGTGTCGTAGTCAGCTCCAATAAGGACCTCCACTGAGCGGTACTGACACGTCTGGATACCATCAGTGAAGTGCTTGTGCTGTGGAAGATATAACATGTGTTATTCTTCTCTTACAGCAGCAGTGCTAAATACACTCCTATCAGAATAACATTGTGTACAGTAATATTACAATATCTATGCGCATAATCATTTTTTTCTCACAAATATCTACAATTGTGAATAGATCAACAATCTATGTTTTCATATCAAGATTCTTACCATTTAAAAATGTGAAATATGAACTGCTAAAGTAGCTTTCAGAGTTAGCTTGTCGCAGTCAAAGAATATCACTCACCACCCAGCAGGCGTTGCCAAGATCAGCTATTTTAGTTCGGATTTTATCAGCATTCAGTGGATTCAATAAGTCCAAGTCACTATCTGAGTCTTTGGCACCTGAAGGACATTAGAAGACATAGGAATGGGATTATAACATTCAACTCACAAAAAGATTATATAACTGTAATAACATAGATTAAATCTACATACTATATGGAGGTGGCGGTTTGTAAACTGGCTGATGTAGTAACATAGATCTTGAGACAGTGAACTGTCTGCTCAGGACTGGTAAAGAGCAAATAGACTCTCTGTATCTGTAAGGAGTGGAGTCCAGCTCATCGTCCAGAAGCAGGGTCTGTCTCCTTAAAGAGAGGCCCGGGCCTGAGTGCTTCGAGCGCATGCTGCAGCTCTGGTTGTGACTGGCCACGTCAGAGAAGGGAAAGTGAGCTTTGTCTTTGTGCCCAGACTTTTGTCCCCGCCGACCCCTGTCCCTCCTCGTGAGTCGCTCAATTGGACTTTTAGAAACTTTGTTGGACTGCAGGGTAGAACCAGACAACATTCAGAGTATGAAATATACAATTACAAGTGTTTCCTCACAACAACATCATGCCTGCTTGTGAAGTGCAGTGAATCATGCAGAGTGCAAAGAGCATAACAATACGGTGTATAAAAGAGTTGTAGACACTGATCAACAAACTACAACAACTAAAACAGCCCCTCTTATTCTTCACAGCAGGAGGCCAGCAAATTAGAAATGAGCAAGCAAGAGGGAAAGCATCATTATTTAACAGTAACTCAGGCCATTCAAATACATGTTTGTGCTTTTTTGAAACTCGCAACCAAAACTTCAACACAAATTACTTATTGCTGCTTTAAATTTTGATTGACAATTAAAACATATTTTAAGAATTAATTATAGGTGCCTTCAAAGAGAAAGTGCTAATCAAAGCAGCATAGCAGTCATTATCTTACCCACTCCCCCAGAGTTTGGAAAACCCCAGTCAGCTTTCCCCATAAGTTGGACAAACTCTTTGAAAGTCATAACAAAATTATATATTAACAATTCATATAAAACATGTTCAAGTAAGAAATAAAAAAAAGAAGAGGAAATTAATTATAAATACTGCTTGCCAACCTGTTTATCTCTGGAGTTTTTGTTCACTGGCAGAAATTAAAATCATGATCATGGAAAAAAAAAACAAGGTTGAAAGGTTTTCTTCCTAACATAACTGCAATTCCCCCAAAGCTTTACTGACTTAAAAGACTAAATTATTGTTTGTTTGTTGTTGTTGTTTTTTTGGGGGGGAGGGCGGAGGTGAATGACAATTCTAACCTTTTGAGGTGGGCATCGCAGGCTGCACCGGGAGCTGCCATAATTTAGTACTGGCTGCAAGCTTTTGAATGTACTCTTCATCCACACTCAGAAGAATGTTTTCTGGCTTGATGTCTGTATGGATAATCTTGCATTTGCTATGTAGGTAATCCAAACCTTCTAATACCTTTAACAAAGATTTATTTAGAGCCATTTGAACTCTCTGTTAAATGCCTCACAGCGACACAACAGAGGGTAGTGTACCTGTCTGACAATGCTCTTCACACAGGGCAGTGGGAGACCAGTGTAGTTGGACTTGATGATCCATCTCAACACTTGGTCGCCCAACACTTCAAGAACCATGCACACATCTGAGGAGCTGTTAAAGTAGTGTTCCATAAAATAATGAAACGCTTTTCATAATTGATGTTTCTTTGTAAAAGATACGTTCCCCGTCTACTCCAGCAATTCTGAAGTCATCAAGGAGATGAACTATCCTCTCTGATCTTGCATCCTTGGGGTTGCTCTCTCTCACCTGGGAACAATATACAGTTTGACAAGTTTTTCAAAGTGCACAGAAGTCCAAATAATTAATTTCCCACACTCATTTGTGGTAAGCTTTTATATTATAACATGGTCACGACCACTCTATCAACTAAGCCATTTTCTCCCCATAGAATGGAAAGAACAGAACTGTTCTTGAAGAGTAAGAAAGACCATAAACAATACTATGGAAGAGCTACAGTTTTAAAGAGTAATGCACATACACATTTAAGAAGCTTGATCTCATCAAGCGCGGTCTCCGTAAAGGTCTGCGCACTTTTTACCACCTTCAAAGCAACAAATTGCATCTTTCTGAAAACAAAACAATATTTATAATAAATATTATCAATATGTATTGAACCTCATTCAATTCCAATAATGCAACTCCAGCTTACACCATATCCCAGCACAGCCACACTGTTGAGAAATGACCCCATCCCAACTTCTTCACCACTTGATAGCGGTCAACAAAAATCTCTCCAGTTTCAACTGGATAATAGCCTCCTGCAACCAAAAATGGTAATAAAACCATACTGCATCATTGTTTAATGTTCCGGTTTTGTCCTACCGATGTCGTAGTCTTCTGGGTTCTCCTGCTGTTCCTCAGTGGGGGCTGGAGGCTCGAGACGTTGAGACTGCGTCTGTCCAGACTTCAGATGTTGAGCTGATTTACTGAGTGAGCTATTGTTTTTGGGAGTAGTTTGTGGCTCTGGGAGAGGACTGGCCTGGTTGGATGTATTTGAGAGGCTGTTTGTGATCAGAGCTGATATAGCAGCGGCATATGATGACGACATATCCACCTGTTGCCTGTGGAATTTAGACTGGAGATGAGTCCCAACAAAACCGGCCTATATTATCACTTATAACACACACCATACGATGTGACTGAATTATAGTTGGTCCGTTGACTTGTTACAAAATGAGCCAATGACAGTGGATGGTTATTTATAACTGGATGAATGGCATGTCAACATAAATAGCTTCTGACTCTGGCCTGCTGCTACTTAACCCTTTCTTCTCTTTACTTACTGTGTAGTCAACATGGCAAGACTAGGGCAAGTGGCTGAACTGTCAATTAGAAATCATACAGATTTTTAGAGGGGGTTGGTGTTGTTGTTTTCACTCATCACTGGAGATTACTGCCCACATCAAACATTGTAGAAGTCCGTATGCATCATTGCGCAAACCAGCAGCCACATTTTTGTCGTAACGTTTGAACTCACCCCACTCCCCACGTAAGAAACATTTTGTCTTCAGTAGTTGGCAAATCCTCCATATTGCATCTACTTTCCCCAACATCCATCTTGGTTGACAGTTTGAGGGTCAGTCACAGCCGCGTATATTCGCTTAAACGTCGAGGTTGGCTGTGAACTTACGCGCTAACTTTGGTTCGGGCGGACACGGTCCCGTTTTTGAGATACAAAGAGTATCTTCTTTGCGTCGAAATGAAGAAAACGTTGAAAAGAATGTGTAGTACTTACCTTGTCTCGTCGGCTACAATTGTTTTTGGGACCAGAGGAGTAAAACACGCGTAGCTTTACTTGTAATGCGCCTCGGGTCCAGCGCTCTGTCCACAAATAGTGCCTGACTGACCCACACTAACGCACTCAACTTTTGTTCATAGCCAATGCTGGGATAAATTCTTTCTTTCTTTCTTTCTTTCTTTCTTTCTTTCTTTCTTTCTTTCTTTCTTTCTTTCTTTCTTTCTTTCTTTCTTTCTTTCTTTCTTTCTTTCTTTCTTTCTTTCTTTCTTTCTTTCTTTCTTTCTTTCTTTCTTTCTTTCTTTCTTTCTTTCTTTCTTTCTTTCTTTCTTTCTTTCTTTCTTTCTTTCTTAATTCATTCATTAATTCATTCATTAATTCATTTATTTATTTATTTATGGACAATACACACGTCAGTAAATATGCCAGTTTTAGCCCCAAAACTAATTTCCAACTGTAGTCCCGGGGCAAGGTGCAGGCAGCTGTAATCGCAGACCAGGGAGAGGTCACTATGTCAGGGAAAGGCGACTATTCTCTTTGGTACCAGTGAATAAATCAACTCATTGATCAGACTCATTCTCTCTGCATTTTTATTGTTTAACTTGTTTTAGAAATGCACAACAGCAATTCTCCCGTAACACAGCCCAGTGGTTCATATTGTTCTGCTCAAAAACCATTCATTTTACAATATGCTTACACTCTCATTAGTCTGAACTGGAAGGCTGTAATTATTCAAAACATTGCCTAAGGTATAAAAAATAAATATTTTCGTCAATCTCAGCATCTTAAAGTATTGTCCATTTTCTGTTTTTGTTTGTTTGTCTGTTTTATTTTAACCTTTCCCAGAAAACTTAAAACTTAAAACAGCTAATCATATTATCGTCTAAATTTCTTAGGGTCCTGTTTGTTACCCTGGCTGTGTCGAAAGTTGCACTCCCACGTACAGTTTTTAATTGTTAAACGTTTTGGTATGTAAGACAAACACTGTTTTCCATCGTGCACCACAGCTGGAAAATGTCAACTCCGTAAGTTCACTATGATACAATTATTCAAACAGTACAGAGGTCAGTATAGCGAGGTCATCGAGGCGGCTCACAAACGGAACAAAAAGACACAGGGTCCCTCACCTGATTTTCTCCTAAAATTGTTTTTGTTTTGCCTGAAAGGTTCTACAGTATAATATAAACTCATCTTGTTTTCATTTAACCAGTTAAAGGAGTTTTATTGCCAAAAAAGTACTTGGCTTGCTGCTAGTCTCCATGGAGATTGTTTGGTTTTATTCCAGAATAGAATGTCTCATACAGTTTAAGGCCAATTAAGGCTAGTGTTGTTGCACTTAGTGCTGCAAGAACAAGCACAAACTTCTGATGGGACCAGACAGTTCACACAACAGAAGTTCTGCTGTCTAAGCCCCGCCCCCATGAACTTAAACAGCTGTTGCTATGGAGATTGCCAACAGTACAATGGCAACACAGTTTTGATAACTGTTACATGTTAATCAAAATAACTGAATGTCATTGTTTAATATTAATTTCACAAAAAAATAAATAGATTTACAGTTAGCCACGCCCTTTTCAGCCAATCACAGCACAGCTGTCTGACAGCTCTGCAAGAACAAAGATCTGCTCGGTCAATGTGTCAAGAACAAATTACAAGAACAAGAGCTGCAAGAACAAAATTATGTAGTTTTGTTCTTGCAGCTCTAGGTGCAAGAACAAACTTCTTGATTCTATTAAGTGTGAATTGGCCTTTAGAGCTCCTTTAACCGTAACCCATTTTTTGTCAACTCCATTAGATTTCCTGTCAGTCTGACATACCTGACAAACCCACCAAATGGGTTAATAAAATATTTATTATTAATTTTCTTAATTATTAAATATTAATTTTGTGGTTGAAGTTACATATCATATACTTGTACCTGTACAGCATAAATAACATAATTTATAACGCTAAGACAGAGTTGACAAACACACGACCGAATTGATGTGTTTGTCAACTTAATGAAGTGAATATTTAATGCCCAGTTTTCTTAACAAAAATGTATCATACAGTAGATTTTGTGTTTGTTCAGTTTTCAGCAGTGTTCACACAATTTTGTCAGTTCCATCAATTTTTGTCCACTCCGTCAGTTTGTACACAACTCCGTCAAATCTATGCATCTGGTGGGTTAGGGTTTAACCCTGAAAACTACTATTTTTATTTAGTTTGTGTTGTTTGTGCAGTAAATACACAACTGTATTACAGGAAATTAACAGAACAGAAAAGATCTGAAACTCATGTTTTCATAAAAGTGTAAAATCACAAATAAAGTTTTCAGATACAAAGTAAAAAAAAAAAAAATCTTATTACAACAAACATTACAATTCAACATTTTAGTTGTATTAGAATAAATCAAATTATATGTATCTTTGCTCTTATTGAGTCTTCCTAAGCCGCTAAGGTTAACTTAAACATTGTCATATGTTGTGTAAGGTCAGTAATGCTGGAGTCCAGGTCAAGAGATCACCAATGGTGTGCACATACATGTCCTTTTACTCTGGATGTGTATGTCCCCTCACCTCTGTCTATATAACATGCTTGTGTTCAGAATGTGTTACATCTACCAGGCAGAGATTGCTCTGTGAGGGACAGACGTCCTTTATTCTGGTACCTGAATAAAGCCAGCACTTATTGATTCAGACTCATTCTCTTTGCATTTTTATTGTTTAACTTGTCTTTAGAAACCACAACACAATTTCCCAAACAAACTAAATAACGAAATATTCTATTTTATTTTATTTTTAGAAAAGTTTTTTTTATTTAGAACCTGCTCGGACTGCACAGCTCAGACCTTACAAAAACAAATAACTCTCATAAATGTAGAATGCTTCTGAAAAAAGTAATTTTCAAAACCTCAAGAATCGCTGATAAACTCATTGCCTCATAACAGACACCCTCAGGTTGAACATGACACTTTATTTTTCACACTCTCATACAGTATAGGACAGGCCAACCGAAGCCTCATCCACAGACCTGGTATTTAGAGACTAAAAAGAGATAACAGCTTCACTGAGTTATAAAACTAAATCAGATCAAATATTGACACCACACTGCTGAGTAAAATGATTTACACACATTACCAGTTTAGTAGCCAGATAGTTACAAAACACGGTTAATAAATATAGTATAGTTTGAGCTTCAAAGTTAAATTATAAGCTAATTTCTTTGAACTTACAGAGTACATTGTATGAAAAATACATTTAGGGCCCCATTGCACAGCAGTTTGGTCAACAGTTTCAGCTGGAAGAAGCTGTACAATGCAGAATGAGAAGATGATTTACATACAAAACAGTTTCAATATACAGACTATATGACGGATAAGAAAAACAACCCAAAACTTTGCACACAGCAGTGAACATAAAAACAATCAGAATGCATTGGTTTGCATATTTTGCCACATTATGGTGTGCCTTTCCCAGTATGAGACAAACAAATCAGCCAATATTTATTTATCAAAAGGTAAGGGTAACGTATTCATTTTATACATTGTTAATATTAATTGTATAAAATATGATTTCTTGACATTTGCAAATAATTGCTTCCTGTTCTCTGTTGTAAACTGAGGACCAACGATATATATCAGATATATGGTATATATACAGTCTATGGGTCCTATGCTTTTGAAATTTTAACTGTACAATGAAATGAGTCAAAAAAAATCAATTAAAATAGAACTGATTAAAAATAAATGTTCATATCACAACATAGATCAGAAAAGTTTTCCTTTTATCGACCTACACAACAAATGGTGAATTAACTCAAGTAAAGAAAATATCTTTCCTGAAAGATAAAAGCACAACTTAAAAAAAAACAAAAAACATGTACAATTGAGTGTGAGACCTGCTCGCACCATCATTCAATACTTCAGCAGCCCTGCCTTGTTTACACAACTCAGTTACTAATTACATAGTGCTTACGTCAAGAAGGGGAGGACTAAATACTTGCATTATGTTATAAATAATGTTAGTTGAGATGTTAAAAGATTAATCTAAAACTCATCATACTTGTACTACAATCCACACTATATACAGACTTTTGCTCAGATAGACCTTCAGGAGACAATCTTGCTTCCTTTAACATTTCACCACAAATGTTTTTTTCTCAATAGCTTAAAAGGGTTCTCACTCTCTTAAATTTTGACATTCTCCAAGCCTTTAGGTTGACAAACTTAAGAGGAATAACACATTTAAAACACATGGCCTTAGGTATTTGCCAACTTGTTTGAGGACAATGTAAAACATTGCATGTACAGAAAAAACAATGACTAAAACTGGCTTGGTTTCCAGATTAATGTTTTCTGATTTTGAACTAAATGACCATGCATGAGAGGGCACTAAAAATTTGCCGACACATTCAAGACTTGGTTTGACTGCCTTCGACTGAAGCCTGGAAATGGGTTTTCACTGGTGCCCCATTTGCTCTGTGACAAGCACACAATAATGATATGATCCAAGTGTGGTTGGTCTTGGACTCAGGAACGGTCACTGTGTGAATGCTTGAAAGCACACAAATATTAAATAATCCCAAAAAATGGTGTATTATATTATACCTGCGCGACATTCAAAGGTTATATGCCAAGCCATTGAGAAAAACTGTGACCCTGTCCAAACCTATCACCCTTTTTATTTATAGGGATTTAAGGCTCAAGATGTTCATAAAGTGCTTCATATGACACCATGTCCCTCTATAAAAAGCATTTTTAGCATAGTCATGTGTTTGTCTAAAGCCCTCAAATTTACTTTAAAGTGTCTTTCAAACTTAAAACAAGCTACATTTATTGTCTGCAGCAGGCGAATAATACCATAAATACAACATCATTCCAAATTCTCATTTTGTGACATCTTGAACATTTTGTGGTTTTTGATTAAAGTCAGTTTGCTGTTAGCATTCAACATTAATAAAAAGCACTTTAAAGTTGTCTAATGTTTTTTCTTACAATGTTTGGGCACTCCCGCTCGCTACAGCTGCTTTCTACAGTTTATGGCCTGCTCAGGTTATTTAACAAATAAAACATCAACTAAATGAATGAGGAATTCACGGCTAGTTGTTTTTTGCTCTTACATAAACACATTCATCACCAGTATGTGTTAATACATTTCAAATTATGAAGTCATATACCATGAGTACGTCACAAAATGAATGAGCAATAAATTACCTCTTTTATATAACTGTTCTTTATAGGTCAGACAGTACAAAATAGTAATTTAGAGTTGTATATATTTCTGTAAAAAAGTATATCAGGAGATTTCCATGGTTACCAGTAAGAAGATAGAAGTGTTTGTGTTTAGCATACTGTCATAAATAAACTGGAGCGTGCATGACAGCAATGGCATAACACACGCACAATCCTCTGACATCTAAAGAGGACTTGCCAAGGCCTTTTCACACAGTGGAGCTACAATTAATCACTCACTACAGTCCTTTTCTGCTGAGGTTGCCATGTTTTGTTTTTCTTTTGAGGTCACACTATATCATATATATTGGGCAAATTCTGTCTGAGGTGTTATGCGTGCAGTCATATCAGACCAGGGTGCCCGGGTCAGCACTGGGTTCCTTAGGAGAGGCTTCCTGTGCATTCTCCTGGAAGAGAGAGAACTCCATCGATCTGCAAAAGACAAAGGCAAAACAGATCAATAGTGTTGCATAAATGAGAGACAGGAGAAGAGCATAATACCACATCTCAACAAGCGTTTAATTTGTAATGATGAAATGATTAAAACAGGGCTTGATGGCAGAAAATATATCCCCCAGGTTCTTTAAATATTACAATACAAGACCTATTTTTACAAAATTTCAACCAGGAAACACATCGCTACAGAAAAATAAAATAAACATAACCCAATTATATAATTATGAGCAGCAAATGTGGAGAATTTACAACTGAATGAATAGCTCACACAGAATAAATTCATTTTTGACAGTACAACTGACCTGCCGTGAAGTGGATGCCCATGGAAGCTGGCAGACTGAGGCATATGAGGCCTGTGGCTGTTGGTAGGGTCACCCTGAACCGACTGGGACTGGTGCACCAGAGGGTGGGGATGTGAGAGGCGAGAAACCCCTGCTTCATGACTCTTAGAGGAAGAAGGATATCCCAGAGCGTTCCTAAGGTACCAGTCCCTCAGCCCCTCCAGTGCTAGGGCCTTATGGAGGCTTCGTGTAGAGTCTTCTGGGGTGGGAAGAGAGAATTGTGGGGGTCTGCGAGTGAATGGTGGTCCCAACAGCTCAGCCTGGTAAGGGTGCAAGTTGGGAATGGATGATGTGGTGGCTGAAGAAGGAAGAGGTGACTCGTACGCTGACAGTAATATAGCATCATGTTGTTGCAAAGGAATAAATGGACCACACGATTTGGTTCTGGTGACTTTGACCCTGCGTAGTTCAGCTTGAGATCCTCGTAGGACCATGGGGCTAAAAGGAGGCACAGCGCTGGGGAGGTGAACCTGTGAGTGGGAAAATCCGTTGGCATGAGACTGTGGCGCTACAGTGGATGTGTTTGGAGACGTTTCCTGCCAGATTCTGCCTGTAGACTGATACAGCTGCTGCATCTTCTGCTGTTTGCCCCAGATATAATCCATCAGTTGCTCGCTGTACCCTCCGGTTCCTCGACCACCCATAGACAGACGCATTTTTGCCTGTTCCACAGAGCTGTCAAGACGTCTTTCTGGACTGTCTAAATTAATCCGGCGCAGCTTTCCATCAGTGAGTGTTTCAGAGCTCTTGTAAGGCCCTCCTCTAGGGGGCATCCCATTACGAGGAACGGGATCATCAGGCAAACTGGACCTGTCCAGCAGGGCCTCTGAGCTGTTACTGCGCCTGGCACGGGAACTGTAAGGGCAGCCTCTGCGCTCCGATGAGGAGCCTTCTTGAGACAGGGGGATCATGTATGGTACATCCAGGCTACCACACCACTGGTTAGTGCCATTACTTCCTGATCCATCTGACCTGTCATTTAGGAAAGCAAAAAAAGATTAATAATTGGTTGTAAATGTTAGAAAATCTATTTAATCGTCCTAAAAACTGTGTTTTTGAAACATTATGACAAGTAATTTGCTAACATGACACTAGTCATCCCAGTCGTGTCTTACTCTGGTGTGAATTTAATAAATTATATAATTTTAATCCATAGTTATCTCTGTCGGAGGCAGGAGAAGCTGTGCCGTAGCACATAGAAGCAGCAGACATTACCTGACATGAACACTGATGGGGGCCGTACGAGCCAAAAGAGGAGTTGCTGGAACACTTCTACCCTCAACGTTTGATATACTTTGTGGTAAAGAGTGAGAGGGGCTGTAGAAACATAAACAGAAATGGTATTTCATTTAATTTTTATTTTATAAAATAATTAAAATTAATTTAAAAATTAAAAAAATTAAAAACAAAAGGCCTAACGTAGTTTGTTTTTAGTAGGTTCCTGTTCCTAGTAGGTTCCAAAGGACACAGAAAACATACACTTCAAGAGCAGATAACAACAAAAACAATACCCACACACTCTTCAGTTCTCAGTCATTGACTACAAGTGTGGCCTTGAGCTAAAAAAAAGTCTTTGTGTCTTTTTAAAATGGGGATCAGAGCTGCTTGTCCTCAAATAGAGGAGGACATGATTAATTCCAGAGCCTCGTGTAGGTGAGAAAGCTTTGTCCAATGTGTTCCTCAAGATCGGCACTGGGAGCTGCTTGAGGACCAACGTTAAACATATGCTCAAGCATATTCATGCAGTTGGAAAACAATGTAAACCAAAGCACAAGACATTATGACAATGCAACAACTTTGTCATTGAGAGATTTGTATTTACATTGTTAATCAGAATTATACATTATGCATCCAGTCAAGGGATACACTGGTATCAGGTATCTGGTATTGTTTCAGCTTATAAATTGACACTGGTCCAGAATACCTCATAATGTTTGAACATTTATTTATTAAAAGGTCATTCCATAGTTATTTGGGGAACATAACACATTTGGATGAGTTTGGTCAAACTTTAATTGTGTTGAAACTAAATGCTATTTTATTTACACAGGTATCGCTTGTTCTGCACAGACTGATGTTGGGTATCGGCAGATCACACATGATGGCAGTGAGATGGCTTGAAGGCGCGCTGGCCTCTGCTTCCTGTTAATCGGCAGCAGCAGAAAGCCAAGACGACACGCAAACTTATGTCTCCGTCTCTTTTGTTTTATTTCAGGTTGGTACAGTCTCACCAAGCATAAAAACAGACTCATATGAAGTCTACACACTACTAGTTATGCTGTAATATTTGTTAGTCTAAGCTAAACTACTGTAATTTGGTGTATTTTGTTGAAAATTGTTATTAGCTTATTTATGCTAACTCCCGCGCTAGCGCTTAGCCTAGACCTTGCTATTTTTCGTTCGGCTCGATATTGTTTTAGTATTTTGGTCCTCCCCAGCCACACTTTACCATTTATAATGTATTTTTAATGTATGAAGGTTTATGGAAAAAAATGTAAAAGTGAAGTCAGGTCATTAATGCTTATTGCTAGATTGAAGTCATTCATGACATAGGTTAATAAGTTAACATTGAAACAAAGACAATTACTTTTAATTGGTTAAAAACTTGGTAGTCAAGACAAGTAAACTATATTGTTAATTCATAAAGATGGGAAATGTTATATCAGACAGAAACGTAAAGTGCGCCATAGCCGCGGGAACTAAGGGTGCAGAGGGTGCAATAGCACCCCCTGCTGGATGGTAAACTCAATGGGAACTGTGGGAACAGGCTCATTGCTGGTTTTGCCCTGAGCAAAACTATATCTTTTCAAGGTAACATTATAAAACGACACAGTTTCTGTTCTAATACATATGATATTTTTACTTTTATCAAATGTTTTTGCAGTCAACTATATGCCTGCAGGTTAAAGTCAGGGAAAACTAAACCTGTGATGGTGCGCAGCGCACTGACCTCAGCGCGCAAACCGCTGTTTACCGCTGTATATTCTCCTAAGTATGACAAAATAAACGAGGAAATGACACCCCCAGGCTGGATTAAGAGGTGAAACTACACCGCGGACGCATAAATGTTTGGACTTTGCTGGAGTTACAGGCTGCATGTGCAACATCTCGTGTTTGAATCTGACGCGACGCATAAGGAGCAAAGGGAGTTTACGCGGAAAGACAGCGGCACAAATCCACGTTTCCTCATCTCACAGAGGTGGGACTTTGCTTCATCTGAGCGTCTGAGCGGTGAGTGAACTGATGAAGTCGCCGTACGTCGCGGGGAAACTGAAGTGAAATGAAGTAAACAGCTGGTTGTTGCACCGTGTGGCTGTCGTAACACTGTACAGGGTCCTACTGTGTTAAACATTGATATTATTTACTTTGGCACATGCCCTGTTGACCATCGCCAAATGACATTTTCACACGTAGAAGTCGAGGCTCATGATTTCATACAGACACCTGCTCGTGTGTGTGTGTTTGTGTGTGTGTGCGTGTGTGTGTGTGTGTGCGTGAAGTGAGGCTGGGCGCTGACGCTGTCCTGTAGCAGAGAGTCAGGAGCAGCGTCTAATAATTTACTTTTTGTGCCTTTTTTTCTGGTGTATCTTGATCATTCTACAAGCGTTACATGGGTATTACGCTATTTTTGTGTGAGTACCCTTAGTTGGCCCTAAATAAACGTATATAACTGCATGAAAAAAAAAAAAAACTGCACCCCCTCTCAAAATGACGTTCCCGCGGCTATGAAGTGCACTGTGCTTATTTGTACAATAAATAAAGTTAATCGGCAGCAGCAGAAAGCCAAGACGACACACAAACTTATGTCTCCGTCTCTTTTGTTTTATTTCAGTTCCAAACCCTCCCCATAAAACAATATTTAAACTGCTAGCGGTGATTGAACCGGCCCGATACCTGCTACATGTAGCTAACTAATAGGTTAAGGTACATTTTATTGTTGCCATAGGAAAATGTGTCCTCTGCATTTGACCCATGCTTCAATACTGCTGAGGCAACCTGTCAGGAACACCCAGGGACCCATCTCCAGATCTAGTGCTAGGCTTGGTCAGGAACTTAGCTGGAGGATATTTTTTTACCTATGTTTTGGGTTGGGTCCCAGATACGGGGAGAAACACAAAAAAGCCCAGGGGGCCCATTGAACTCACACCCTTCTTACTATGAGTGCTAGCCACTCTGCTACCATGCTGCCAATATTACTATTTATTATTATTTGCAGATGTAAACAGTCTGTCTCTAGCCATGTTAAAAGTGATCGGCTGTGGTGCACGGCTTGTTCACTAAATGAAAATAATCCTTACGCTATACAGTACAGTACCTAAACCTTGTTTGACACATTAACAGTTGTAACCAATAAGTCTAATGTATAGAAACATTGTATTGTAGAAAGAGATGCATCATGCATCATACCAGATTAAAATACCTTTCAATGAGTTCATCTCACTCACCACAAAGAAAAATATCCGTTTTTCATTAGGCCAAAACAAAAGAAGACATTACCTGACAGAGCTTGTGGCTGAGTTTCGTCGTGTCCTCATCTCATAGTAAATCTCAACTGGTGAGAGTTTCCTGCTGATTCTGTGGTCAGGGCTGCCTACAGAGAGTCCAGGCTGTGACAAAAAGCGCTGGTCTGCTGCCACGCTGGGAGAGGACTCTTAAAACAAAACCAGAATCATCATGTTAAAAATATCATCTCAATCAGCTATTTTTATTTGTATCTTGCACACAAAATCACGCTTGCAAAGAAAAATTATATTTTAGATGCTAGTCAATACAATAAGGTGGGACATAGGTGGGATCTAAATAAGTATTACCATTATCATGGGATGTTGTGTCTGACGTAGAGCTTGTACTCTCTGACATGACAGCATCCTCTGCAAGAAAAACGTGCAGGTTAAAGTTGTGTCCTTGCGAGCCAAATAGGATTGTTAATCTATGTTATAGAGGAAGTAGAGGTCAAGTTTCCTTCCATATTGTCCATATTTACATTTCTGGACCAATCACAGCATTACTTGAAAAAAGTTTTTTTGGTGACTTTGATAGGGTTATTCGGTTAGTACAGTGTTTCCCAACCAGGGGTACAGGGACCCCAAGGGGTACGTGAGGAATTACCAGGGGGTACATGGAATGGTTCAGCCTTTAAATGGAGATGAAATGTACTTTTATTTAACTGAAAATGTGTAATTAGTTGTAAATTTAGTATCTTTTTGGAGTATCTTGGACCATAAACACAATTAAAACAACAAATATAATGTAATAATTAACAGTATTCGACCAGTAAACCCATTTATCCGCCCAAAACTCAAGTTAAGGGGTACTGTGTGAGACAAAGCTTAGGGGGTACTCGAGACAAAAAAAGTTGGGAACCATTGGGTTAGTAGACCTACTTTGTGTTTAAATATTGTTTTTAAAAAACAATGCAGCTGTTATTTTACTTATCATACTTTACTGAGATTTTAAAAAGAAAATAATGTTTACCTGTATGACAGCCTCTGTGAACCGTCCTCTTGTTTTGGACATTTCTGTCTAATTCTGAGTTTCGGTACAGTGCCCCAGTGAAGATGGTTTTCACCTGCTTCCTTTGGGCAGTCTCATCCTGTTGCCATGAGACAGACAGTGTTTGGTGTTAGACTCCAGCAGACACAGCATCACACCAAAGCAGTAAACTCAATTGATATTCAAAGAGTTGACTCACCTCTATCTTGGTGTTGGGTGCCAAGTGAGCTCTGCGCTGCACTAGTGGGGGTTTCTCGCCCGATTCCAAAGGGAAAACCCGAGGCAGCTTCCCAGTCAACTCCTGCAGAGGACAGTAATTAACCTCTAGTTTATAAAGTCTATCTTGCAAACCGCTTTATCAGCACAATACCAACTACTCATCTATAGTAGCCAAACAATCACAGATGTTCATGGTCTTAAATATCTTACTGTATATTGCAACTGTTGAAAAAAAATGTATATGTGGGATTATATATTGAACACTTTATCCTTATGCTAAATTGATATATCCTCTTGTTTTTTCTTTGATCATCCTTCAAGACCTTTTCTATCTATGGTGCCAGTTTGACAAAACCGTTACGCTTCCCTTCGGCTTTTTTCCCCATTATTGTATATACTTTAACAATGAACTGAATGACTTTCCTCCACTAATTCAAACCTTGAGAAACACTTCACCCCCTTCTCTTATCTGTCTCTTGCTGTTTCCACACATCAAACGAAGGTTATAAATTTAGCAAGGGAAATGTGTTAGTCGTGTGCTAATGAAGTTTCATGTAGCTGTGGCTTTATTAAGAGGTGCTGAAAATGTGTGACGCAATCAAGCTAAGCATCTATAAATACATGCATAGTACAAAAGCTTTAAATGAATATATATGGGTTGCTGTCAAAGCAGGCGCATATACTCACGGCCTCTTGCAGACAGACTTGCTTGAGTTCTCCCACTCTGTTGTTGAGGAGAGTCTCCAGAGCTTGTTTCTTTTGCTGCAGAGCTGTGAGCCTCTCCGCCTGAAGCTTGCCTTCCTGGCAGCCTTGAACATCTGCACAGCACATATAAACGCAACAACACTGTGAATTGGGACTTTTAGTCCCACAATAAGATTAAAAAAAGAAACAGAGCATGAAAAGATCAGAACTTATGATAAAATCCTCCAGTACGAGCATTTTTGTCACTGCTTCTCTGCGCCTGTGCTCTGGTATTATCTGACAGCTGGGGTGACAGCTTGTTAAGAAGAGGGCTTCACAGCTGTTTTAAGCGCTTTCTCTCCTTTTGCTTTGTTTGACAGAAATAATTGAACTATTTTGGGCTTGTCTAGATATAGAAGATGTTATATGATGCACTCCCTCACCTGGTGCCCCCAGACCCATGGATGTTATCAGTTGTCCTTTCACCTCCATGTGACAAAATCCAAGCAGCTCTGTCTCTCCCAGCTATGTCCCTACCTGGTCCAAAACAAACACACACATCACAGTTCAAGAGAATTGTAGAACATGCACATTTTTAGTTTGTTCTGACACTAACCTTGCAGTATCAGCCATGTTGTTGGAGGGTGTGCATTTGCGGCCAGTCAGCAGCAAAAAGTCATAGGAGAGATACTCAGATGAAGTCAGGTAGCATCAGGAGTCTTCGCACCTCAGCTTCTGTTTTAGAATCTAAAACAGAAATAAATAATAATGAGGCAAAACAACATTGTACAAGTTTAAAAATATATATATATATATATATATATATATATATATATATATATATATAAACAAACATAACAATACATTTTGTAAATGAGAAATCTGACTAAACTAAACTAAAAGATGTAAAAAATGTCCCATTAAGACAGTTCAGAGCCCCTAACTCTAAATGGGGCTGTTCGATATAAAATTGATATCATGATTTTCAGATTCCCAGATCACTGTTTACATTTTGTCATGATTCACGTACAATTAGTAGCTTTATTGTCTACAAGAAAGCTCCTGTCTAGTAGGAGTGGGTAAAAGTTTCTGAGTATAGACTTGCGTTAAACAGAAGTTCAGCGAATCCCAATATGGCCATTTTCCCAAAAATAACATCGTCATCAGATGATCCCTGTTCGATTTTTATTACCATACCGCCCAGTTCTAGCTCTAATTTTAGCTCAAATGTAGCTAAAACTCAAGTAGTCATAGTGGTTGAAATTTGCCATTTCAAGATGTATTGTAAAAAAAAAACTCACTGCACTCAAATACATCTCTGAGCTAGAAGAAGGACAAATGGCCAGCCAAACAATGACCTAAATGCAAATTGTCTGGGAGAGGTTTGGACACAGACAGTAAACAAGCGCAGTTAACTCATTGCTCTGGGCTCACTTCTAACAGAAGCTCTTGTATTGCAGCCAGTTGTAAATGTAATAAATCCATTATAGATCTCTATATTTTGATAACATTTTTCAGACGATTTCTACAATATCACAAATTAACTAGCAAAGAAAGGCTTTATATTTTACATCTGACAGTTCAAATATCAAGTGTAAAATAGTTTCCAATGAATAACAATCCTGATGACGGAGACACAAAAAAGCTGTAGTAGCAAAGCATTTGAAGCTTTGAAACTCAAGACAAAATTATGAGTATTAATCACAAAAAGTAAACCTTTTTGCATCATTAAATTATCAACCCAAGTTAACGTCACATACAAATGTGTATGGTATTGAACTGTAACAAACTGAGCAATGTGTTATTTGTCTCAGATAATGAATCCAAAAAATCTTCTGTAATGCTCAACAGAGATATCTCTAAATAGAAAGCCTCTGGCAAAAGATCCTGCTCTGAATGGTGAACACAAATGGCTTGAATCATTGTTAGTTTGTGCCAGTTAACTAATGATACACCAAATCTGTTTGCACACCACAGGAGAGAGATGTTTCAGGATTGTCCAGAACATGGAGATTCCAATATTCAAAGATGTTAGAGAGACCAATTCACCTTAGACTTTATATGTTTGTGTTTTTAAAGAAAAACATTAAAAGTGTCAGTTAGCCACAAGGTGGACGAGACATGTGAAAAACCATCAACTCCAAAAATCTTAAGTGATTGTTCACCAGCAACTTTGATGAAAAACAACAAATATGTGCATGTGTTTGGATGGTGGGACAGAACCCAAAGTAACACACAGATGGGATGCAAACAGTAGCGCTGTAGACGCTGAAAGAAATGTTTAACATTGTTGTGAAAGCCACAGAATGCAGACCCTCATATTCTTCTTGGCCTTTTATTACTATCATACTGTATATCTTATCTTAACACTGGGATAAATATGTGATTGGAAAAAGTAGGTTTTTAATCTGCCTAATACAGAGAGGATCTTTGGCCTGTGGGCCAGACTCAGCACTCAGACCTATTTTTGTTGGCCATCAGGCCAATATGATTCCAATTAACGGTTTGAAAATTCTCTACCATCATAACCTTTAAGGAAAAAAAAGTATGCATTTTTTTATATTATTAGCCTTTAAACATGCTATTGGGTACCTTAACTTTGGCATCTCATGAATTAGAACTAAAAAACAAAAATGTGTGAAACAGATTTGAAATAAAGATTCCAAAACAGAAAACTTGTTTAACACATTAAATCTGAATCATCGACTGGATTGACAGTTAATGGCGCTTCAACTGGCCCTCCAGTTTGTCTATATATTTCAATATTTGAATATGGTGAAAAAGTTTGGTCACTCCTGGCCTAACAAGTTTCTAGCTCTTGCCCTTTAGAACAAGGTTAATATTCATGTACATGAATATTGGGCACAAACACAGCTGTAGAATATTTTTTTGAGATGAAGTGAAAAAGGGAGCACTGCCCTTGCATGCCTCAGTTCTCTCATTGCTCTATATTCTGGTGAACTCCATCCACAAATGGTGTCATTCAAGATGTTGTTGTCAGTCATCACTCACAGAGAGGCAGTCACTGGAAACTGAAGTCACTACATTATGATGCCTGGATAATGCCATGTTTTATAAATCATGACTTTATTAAAGGATAAAGGTAAAAGCAACACAATCTTCATGAAGACAAACAACTGGCAAATCCTTCACCAGAAAAGTAAACCATTAAAAATAAATTAGTATGGTTCTAACGCTTATCCAAAGTTTGTCTGTCCTTTCCCCAATCCCTTCACTGTTTCTGTTTCGGTAAAATCCCAGTGAGCAGGACCTCTCCTTGCACACAACCCACTTACAGATTCACAAGGTCAGTTCAGACAAAAGCTCATCACATGAATCTTTAAACCACAGGAGCATGATCAAAGCTTCAGTTAATCTAATGAACGAAGCAGTACTTTCACTTGGGAAAGTACAGTTATGTGACTGTACTCAGTTGTAAAGAAAGCTGTGCCAACACTAAAAAGAAAGTAGAAGACATTTTAGCATTCATATTTGTGGATGGTCGCTGGGCAGCTGGGGCCAAAAGGCTGTCTAGCCTCTTAAGAATGCCATTGTCTCTATATAGTAAGGTCCTCCTGGCTTTCACATAGTAATGGTCTGCCTTCCTGTAGTAAAAGTACTAGCAGATATAGACTTAACACAGGAGAATATACCAGGCATTTTATTAACTAATAGTTAACCACAACTAATTGGACATGGTTTGTTCCTGAAATGCTTTGACTTTGCCAGTTTGTCATTTGTGCCTCTAATAACAATAAAGCTATGACAAATGTGGTGACAAGCTGTAACATGTCATTGACAACTTTAAATTAGTGTCTGCCATGCCTTTGTTGTTTCTATTACTTCTCCTAAATTGGTGAATGTCAATTTCCCCCAGTGAATGTGTGCTTATTTACCACTGTACCCCCTAATGCCCATAGAAATGCAGATATTATATCTTATCTACCTTATATAGCACTATGTTATGAGACAATGAAAATTTAAAGGACACTTTGAATGGACACTTTGTTGGTTCAACTGAATTACATACAACATAACAGAGATTATAGACACATTTTTCTATTGACTGTATTTATCAATTATCCCTGTGGGGTCACAGTGCTGCTTAAAATATTGGCCCAACCTGCCACACCGGGCCTATATCTCTTACATACAAATCGGCAGTGCACTTAATATTCAAGCCTAAAGCCTGTGAGGTTGGTCGTTCTTTTCTTATACCATGTGTCCATGCTCACTCCTCAGAGATGCATATTTGATCACAGCATTTGTTTCAAAGCTATTCCAAACAGCAACAGTTTTCTCTTCAGTTTTCCACTCCCTGATAAACACGATGCCTTCAAGCTTTTAAAAAGATTCACGCTCTCAGCTGTCAGCTTTTATAGGGCCCGAGGGTCCTGGGAACGGGCTAGAGCCGTCAGCATTTACAGAACAGATGTATTCATGACTGAAGCGACACTTGGTCCTATTTAAGCCGTTTCTGCTTTGTGCTGCTGTATGCTAATCAAAGATGATAACAGTATTTGCTACAGTGACTACATTTGAGGCAGCTGTCAACTAAAAGAGCAGCTGAACCCACCACACTAGGCTCCGACAGGTGTAACTTTTGTCCACAATTGTTGACACAGCTGCCACTGTCTGGGTTAGAATGAAACAGCCTTTAACATGTTTTCCAGTGTTGAACCAGTGACTTAGTAAAAAATATGCCAAGGCTGTAATAAGAAAACGTATTGTGTCATTGCAAATTATATTAAACCAATTGTTAATATATATAAACAACACAATTTAAATCTGATGGTTGTAGCCACATACAGGGTCACTGAAATCATATTCAGTGTATTGAGTGAGATCATATTTTGAGCATGCCCCCCAGCATTTTCATAAACAGTGACCATACCCTTTGAAAATGTTGCTTATGAGCAGATTCTGCTGGTTTTACCCCAAAGGCAGAATATGTGTCGGCTATGCTTGAGGCAGGGTCTTTGTGTAAAAAGGAGATAAGACCATTTAGTGCTAGGGATTTACGCAGGGACTATCTCCACCTGAATAACCCCTACCAAAGATCTGTGAAGGGCTTAGAGGAGGTCAGCTGATCCTTTTCTCATATCCCGCACTAATATGATCTCTCCTTGTGCCCCATTTTCATGAAATGCTGATTTATAACACGCTTATTAACCCAGCAAAACAGACCACAGACCAGTTCAATTGCAACAGCTACCAAACTATCCCTTCAGCCTTGCAGCTCACCTTTGCTCATTTGAGACAAAACAAGTATAAAACAAAGTGGCCCTTGCGATCCACCTGGTCTGTGCAGAGGCGAGGAGGGGCCAGTAATAAAGATAGGAATGTGGCAAGAACCTCCAAGGGGATTATTTCCATAGGTTTCTCTTTGCTCTGTAACACCTGCGGGGATATCACAATGGGTTTTCATGTTTCACTATAGCACTAATCTACTTTGGACCAGGTTCAGAATCGTTTATTATGAGCAAAGACCTTGGGATATTCAAACCAAATAAAAAAATGTCCTTTATGGAAATATCCAAGTACTAGAAAGTATTAAATGAGAATATGTAAGTATCATCAGTATCATACCTGTAGCCTATGAATAGTTATTCATAGTTTTCTGTTGTTGTGTTTTGTTTTGTTTTTGCCCTCACAATTGAGCTTGCATTTAGGCTATACTAAAAACATATGATTCTGAAGAAGCTATGGATTCATAGCTTGGGGACATATAAAGAAGTGGTTGTGAAACCTTGTAAGATAATAACAGCAGACAATTGTGGAATGTGGCAAGGAACCTGAGTTTTACTGTACTTCAGAGACTTATTTATGGTGGTTAGATAATTGGGTGTCAAAACATTCAATTACAGTTCATTTGTGAACACAGGGCATTAACAAATAGCATCTCAACTGTTCTGAATGTGGCATATTCTCCTCGTTGTGGAATTGCTGAGTCAATAACTTTACAAATGCATTATGTGATTTCAAACGCCTGCAAGAAAAAAGAAAAAAAAAACACAAACAACGAGAACAATCAGCGTTTCAGATCAAAGATGAAAAGCTCATGAGAACACAGTGAGGTATTTCCCACATACATCAAAGGTGGGCTAGCATCAACACCCCTGTGAAGGCTCACACTGACCCACTGCAGCTTACACCAGGTGAATTTTGCAGATGTATTACGGATGGGAATTTAGACAGAAGGGCAATTGGGATGTGACAATGAAATAGGCCGACATCAAAATAATTTTCTCTCAACAACGCAACAGGAAAAGTGTTTCCCCATAAATGACAAACAACAGACAACTCAAGTCTGAATGCACTTATGGCGAAATTGCCTTATTTGGTTCATTTAAAACACGGGTAAAACACGGGCCATTATAAACGTGCGGTTCCTCACCGGAGATCTCTGCTCCGCAGCATCCCCCAGAATAAACACATCTGCACAGCCCCATAATATCCATGACAGTATTCATTAATGAGAGAGCCTTCATGATCACAGGTGTGTCAGTGACTAGACACGATGAGGACATTAGTATGCGGGAGCACGTTTACAACACACATGCCTCAGGCCCACATGGGTTATTACTGTTGTTATAACAGAAATGTCACACATAGATTTTCCATCGCCATGGCTCGTTTATGAAATAAGGAATGGACTTACCAAACGACATGGCCGAGGCTCTCCAAGGTCTTCATGATCCTCTGTGACAAAGCCGGGCTATGAGAAAACAATTTCTGCAGAAAACGACGCCGCGGTAGGCTACATGTCCGAGAACAGGCCAATTCGCAAAAAAAAAACACACACAAAAAAACCAACAAAAAAAACAGTTTATGGACGTAGGCTCTGCATCACAATCGTAATTCAGCAGTAGCAGCAGCGTGTCTGCCGCGGCGGAGCTCTGCGCATCTCCGCGGCTTCACTGGAGCTGTGCCTCCTGCACCGGATGAGACTCCGTTTACTCCACCAGCTGCCCTCACTGTCACAACAACGCCCCTCCCAGATGAGTGCCTAAACTGCGCCGCCGAGACTCCAAATAAGACACCAAAACGCACTAAACTTAGTCCACTTTACGGTCACAAATCTACCAGCAGCCATCAATTATGGATTAATGATTAATTCAATCAGTTGGAAAGGTCCGCGGTGTGCAGTTCAACATACAAGGTAAGTCACTACATTCAGTCTGGATCTGGCATCCTGTCTGGGCCAAAGGAAAATATATACATTCATTATTTTATTCACTAATAGCAAAGAATGATACCCAAAAATGCCAAAGGCTTGAGCAATGATGCAATTAATGAATATGTGAAACTGCCTTTACTGCCTATTTGCTGGTCTAAAGAACCTCTTTTAACATGTAAACATGATAACGTTTCACATTACATGCAGGTTGCATATTAAAAAACTCAATCTCAACTCAAACCTTTGGATTCAAAAAGTCCAAAACATTTTATGAAAACAAAGCATTGAGAAATACAAGATTTGTTAGTTCAAACAATAGAACTTTCTATTCAAATAGTTATAAAACATGAAATTTAGATTCCAAAGTCTGGGTAAATTCTACACATTTACTTGAGGACAACAATATCATAAATAATTTCCCTCATGAGCAAATACAATAGAGGACAATGGAAGCATAAATCAAGCTATTTACTCAAGTAGTCTAATACGGGTTTTTTACATTTTAGCTTAACTTATATTTACAATGAAATACAATGTTTCGTTTGCTTTTTTAAGCATCAAAATAGATTAAATAGGATAAAAAAAATTAAAAAAAACATTTACAGAGCTTGACAGCATTTCAGACTGCATTACTTTTACTCTCAATTAGGCATTTGTAACCACAGAATTATTTTAGATATTCTTTTTTTGATACACAAGAGGACATAAAATCATAATATCCTACCATGCATAGTTCTCTTTGAAAATATTAAAAGAGGATGACTGCATTATAACCATACTTCATAATTTACTAGTTATGAGTATCTTTATGGGGGGTCAGTACATGAGCAACTTTAACAAGGGTGAAAGAAATAGAAATTAATTAGAAATACAAATTTTGTGAAGAAAAAATGTTGAATTAAGACATTATCAGTGATTCCTCAAGTAAAAGTGTTGATAAACCCCCCACTAAAATGTGTCCAAAATAAAAGCAGCAATTTGACATCACAGGTAACCAACACAAGGAGATCTGACAAAAAAATATATGTTTGCATTTTATTGTCACAGCTCTGGGAATGCTGTCAAATTCCAGTACCACAAAAATCTTTTAAAAAGGAAATGGTACAAAGTTCTACAAATCATCAATTAACTCTGTTGTCTTGACTTTCATTCACAAAGAATTCTGCAGTTTCTACAAATTGTCTCGTTCCTTTTAATCAAGAACTCACAGGTGGGCGCCCGCTCAAGTATTACTGGGGTTCTGTTGAGTACAGCTTCAATCGGTGGTACACCGTGGCAAACAATGTATTTGTCCATGTCTAAAAGCAAATTCACCACGTGTGTGACAGAGTTCAGACACGAGGGGTGGGCATCATACAGCGGGTGTGTGGGCAGCAGCGGGTGTCTTTGTACTAAGATCTTATAATTAAAGTCTGTGTCAATTTGCACTGTGGTGTCTGCCATGACGGACTGCTTTGAACACTGCACAAGCTGCATCTGAGGCCCCTCCACCATGATGGCATACCATAAGATTGGCAGAGCAGACGAGCGCAAAGAGTTCAGCAATTTCATGAGGTCATGCTCAATATTCATATCACTCAGTTCTGGTTCATCCGCCAAACTGTAGATTTGTGTAATCTGTAGCATAAAGAAAAAACAATGAGATGCCGTTCTTAAAAATAATAATACAAACTAACTCATAACTCACAGTAGGATAGTCTTCCTCTTCAGCTTCTACTTGCATTTGAGCCTTACTTAAGATCGGTGATCTGCTCCCCATCTGGTTTGAAACAAGTGTGTTATTCAGAAAAATGTAATCATTGTTAGTTTTGGTATTTGTGGTAAATTCCTGCTCAATCATAAACATACAAAAGTTACCATCAACTTCATTAGTGAACTTACCAGACTTAGGTTATCGTCACTATTGTGGTAATCTCTGACAAACCCTCCATTATGCTCTTCACACATTGAATTATTTAACTGTTAAAGAAAAACAAAATCCACTTAAATTGTCAATATATTGTGTACACACTTTTTATAGCTGCTTACCTGCATAGATGCTGTATGTTTTAGGAGGTTTAGTTTATATGAGGTCTTGCTGCCACTAGCATTTTCAATGCTCCAGCTCTATAAATGCAAAAAAAAAAAAAAAAAAGAAAGAAGTTACACCTCGAGTTTATATATTGTGTCTTAGTTGCCAAGCCAATTATCCAATCAGAATTAACTCCTTACTTTGGGTTGCTAGATCACAAAACTAAAACCAGTTAGGTTTAAAGATCATAAAGACCTAACAGATGTAATGGAAACTTGCCTGTTGATTTGTGTCATCATCTTCGTCATCACTTGGTGGTGGCCCCCTTTTCCTTTTTCGACTGTAGGTGTGTTGTGGTTTTGGTCTGCCGATGATTGATATACCATCAGCATCGGACCCGAACTGAGAGGGTAGTAAGTGTCTCTACCCAGAAAGAGAAAATGTATTTATTTAAAAAAAAAAAAAAAAGAAAAAAAAAAGAAAAACCAAGCAAGCATAAAAGCGCAAATACAAGTTCATACCATTGCCTGTCTTTGACATTGCCGTAGTCGACACTTCTGTCTTTTTTTGTTGCTGCCACCAAATTTGGGTTTGTCTATACAGAAATCGCATGTGCCACAATCTGTGCTGTAGAGACATGCTGGACATTCTCCACAGGAACGTCGTTTACGCCTCTTGCGCTGAAAATAAGCAGCAAGTAATCTACATACTCATGTTATATTTCATGTTGTTATTGCATTGGTACAACAACAAAATTATCATTTCAATTTGTACTGACCCACATTAATTTGCCACTTTATCCCCACAGGTCACTGCAGTCACAGTAATGTGGCTCAGTAATGTGACAGGAATCAGAATAAGAATGGCAGAACGGTACCCAGTGTAAAAAATTTTTTATCTACAAAATCATGTGGTTTGCAGTGGTGACCGGTCATAAACAAGGGAGAAGCCAAATGACTTCTAAAGAAGCTGTTCCGCATTAACACATTATTAGATGGCACTCAAAAGCAACGTACTCTTTGTGTCTTTGTGACTGCACATCAGGCCATGTTTGTTTGGAAGGTGCATACCTGTAGCCACTACATTATTATTACTCACCACTGTTTTTCCAGATTCCTTCACACTTTCCCTGGCATGTCTTTTCTGCCTGCTCTGCACTTTGAATACAAAATCTGCCTGAATGAACGAATGAGTTACAGGACAAGATGGAAAACCATTTTTTGAAATAAAAAATGTCTGACAAACACATACAAGGTGAAGAATGCCTTTTGAAAAAATAAATACGCAGACCAGACTCTTCTATACGATGACTTACCTTTCTTTCCTTTACATTCACCCTGGCACTTCCTCCCTGCTTTCTCTGCACTACATGCTTATAGGATGTTCAGAAATCAGCAAATAATGAATGAACATAAAGGATGATAGAATACAGCTTTTGCTAAGAACAGCAATTATGAAAAATGAATCAAGGACCTAGAATCAAAAACCTCAAATTCTTATAAAATACTGTGGCTTTTTAGAACTTTACCTTACTATTAATGCGCTTAATAGATGCCACACAGTGTAACACTCACATCGTCATCATCGTCTGTTGACGCGTCGTCATCGTCATCCAAGTCCAGAGGGGTGATCAAGTTCTCTGTATCACTACTTTTAACATGTAGATGCTATGAAAAAAAATAAAACAAAGTGACAATTTGTAATTACACAAATAGGGTTAATACTTTAAAATAATACCTGGTAATAGGGAATTTCCTGCTGTAAAATAAGAAGTAAGATAATTTAAATAAGAATGGTTGATAGAGTGAAATCTTGATTTAGAAACTTACAGTGCTATCTGGCGGGTCAGTTCTTGGCTTTGGCATTACAAAGCCTCCCGGGCCCTGGTAAAAGGCACACAAGCTTAAGGCTCTGTTATTATCATTTCAAATGAGATTTTATATATTTGTCTGAATTTACCTTGCGAATAGGACATAAACATTTACGTTTCCGACATATTCGTTTACGAGAGTCAGGCGACCGCTCTTTACAGTTACTACACTGACCACAGTTCACTTTGTTGTGACATCCTGCACATTGTCCACAAGGAATCCACTGGCAATAAAAATATACAAATTAAAACAATTAACATGAATGATGAAATTATAAATATGAAGTAACGTACCTTTCGAAAACGAATCAGTGGATGTTCTTTTGTCTTGAATGCTATTGAAATAAGAAAACTGCACTTATTTGAAATGTTAAGGTATACGTAATGTGCAATAACTGTGGTCACTCTCAAAATATATAATTAAAACTTTATACCATCACAGATCGGCTTATTAGTCTTGCTGTTAAAAGTCATAGATACTCTCCATAAAACCACTTTAACCCCAAGAAAAACACTCCAATGTTGGTAGTTAAAGTAGAACTAAGTAACATTTCTACCTTATTAAATGTCTTTGTAAGTGGTTGCAAATGTATTTTTGGAGCGGTTGAAGCCCCCGCCTCTCCCCCTGCTGTCTCTGCGCGGAAAACCAGCTTTGCAACTTTCCTGACACCGGCCCGAAGAAAACTCTCCTGAGAAACCTTGGCTCTCTTTTTTATATTTGTCAACGTGACATTTTTTGTATGTGATTGTACTAAAAAAGCTTTTGCCATCTTTTTACTGTGAGTGTATTTTCATAAGAGAACTGCAGGGGGAGCTCTGTCGCTGAAGTTACTTAGTTCTGCTTTAACTTTGTTTAGTTTCTTTCATGAAATGATCCCATTGAACAATAAATGTTGCTCATACCCCAGCATGAAGGACAGAGAGGCCTTTTCCTCTGTTTATCATACCATGTTCCAGTAAATGTAAGACCGCATCTGGAACAGACTCTTTGAACAAAATAATATAATCAATAACAGTTTCTAAACAAAAAAATGTAATCAATCTTGGACTCACAGAATGCTGTCATCAGGTCCAAATTCTCCATTGATGGAAGGAAAAGACAGTGGTTTTGATGATGTGGGGCCTGGAAGTTTAATTTTACCATCAGGAGGTTTCATGGTGTCATCTTTTGGAGAGGAGGTTGTGTTTTCATTCTTGATTTGAGGTTTAGGGCTGTTTGTGGCAGATGTTGCTTGATGAAAAGCTGCTGGTTTGGAACTCACAGTGGGAGTAAGTCTGTGGTGAGAGTCAGGTGTGTCTGCTCCCTCTCCTCTCTCAACAAAACTGGAATCAGATGAAGAATGTTCACGGGGCTTTCTCTAAAGAGCACAGGGGAAATGAGGACCCATTAAACAGGCTCAGTAACTTAAAATGAATGTCAACATTTATATAAAAATGTACAAAAGTGAAAGAACTCTTCTAACCTTTCGTCTTTGTAATGTCAATCGTTGCTGACCATTTTTGCGGAAAATTCCCGTTTTGAATTCAAAACTGCTCAAGTCCCGATTCAGCATAATAGCCAGTTCTATACGACTACGGGCTCTTTCACCTTGTGGGCTGCAAAGCAAATTGGTTTACAACATTTAATTGCACTTTGATGAAGGCTGTGTTAAAACCTACACAATAATCTAAACCATGTAACCCCTTTAGATATATTATGTAAATAATGAGGAAAAATATTTAGAACACTGGGAGACTCAATTAATTTCAGCGGTCTATAACTGTTAAGTTTTATTATTACTAACATAAAATGTGAATAATGCTGGTAGACAGAAACTAACCTATCACATAAACAAAAAAAGACATAATGTTCACTGCACAACACAAAATAAACATGTCTTACCTCATGTAATAAACATCACTTTGTCCAGATCGTGTACCGCTCTGACGAATACTTTCTTTGCGCTTCCATCCTTCGCCCAAAGATGGACAGTCTTCCCATCCCTCATCATTATTGTATCGTTTGCGTCGAGGTCTGAACATGACAATAAACAATCAGTAATTATCAAAATACTTTAAAGTTTAAGTCAGCTAGTGAGACTAAAAACAAGCAATTTCAACACACCGTTTGTTTATTGTTCTGCCCTTCTCACTGCCTGCCACACTGCCGCTTCTTTCACTTTCCCCTGCTAGGCTTTCCTCTTCTGGATCTTTAGGATCCAAGGCACGTTGCTCGGCAGAATACTCAAAGCTATTGGCATCGTCGTCATCGTCCTCCAATGGTTCAAACCAGTCTGTGGGCTCTTTAGTGTCCTCTGCCTTCTCATCTTTAGCTTCTGTTTTGGTGTCTGTAGAAGTGACCTGTGTGTCTGTTTCTGGGCAAGATTCAACCTGTTCTTTATCAGCATGTTCCTCTGGTTCATGGGCTTCTAGTGCTTCATGGGCTGGGCTCTTTGGTTGTTCTTCCTCCATCGGTGCACAATGTTAATGCTACAGAGTTGTTCCAATATGAAAGAGTCAATAAAACTCATCAGGTATCCCATTGAAGAAGAGTGTCAATCCTCATTCTTCTCCATTGCTTTTTACGGTCAACCAACCCTGATTATCCGCTGAGGTTCGAGCGTGCATTGCATAACCTGGTAAATAAACAGTTTTTAAAAAACACACACACATTTGATTTGTCTTGGGAAAGATAGAAAGCTAAAGGCTAGGTGCGACATTAGCTTCAAAGAATTGAGTTTTGTGTAACAGCAATAAACACAAATCCAAGCCAAAAAAAAATCAAACAAAGAAATCACTGCAAGAGTATCGGCGTATTGTGCAGAATAAAGAAATTACACTGCTCCCAAATGTGCTCAACGCTTGCTTTTTGAGTTATAATGCATTAGCCATGACTAGCCATTTCGTCCATTCGTGCATGACCAGCCTAGGGATTAGCTAGCATTATAAGACATAAAACGGGTCCCCCTTTGTTACATATGCCACAATTCACATGTTCACTTGTCTGCCTAACACCACAGCTTTCGAATACAGTTACATACCTCTAATGTCTCAGAAACCTTACATTCCTGACAGTACTTTGCAGGGTAGGCTAATGCGGCTAACGAGCTAGCACGCAATTAGCGACGGTAACAGCGGAAGCGAAAGAGAAAACAGTCTCACCAATCAGACTCCTCCGTGTCATGTGTGGACCGCTCGTACCTTAAACTGTAAACACACCGCCATCATCAGACAGCAGGCGAGAAGCAGACTAATAAGAGAACCAGTAAAAGGGAACGGAGCAATTTTATAAAGCCCATGTCATTTTGATTGAAAAATTAAACAAACGGTATCAAGCGAAGAGTACAAAACCAAGCAGGCGTTATGTCAATAAACCAAGAAATCAATGCAATGATCCTACATGAAAAAAAAAATATGGACCAGTACAAGAACGTCTGTACAACCCCAGTACAGAAGTCTAATAATACTTCAACACACACTGTTATGATGAGCTGTTTATTTAATATGCCAAAACAGCAATAAAACATTTAATTAATCAAAATATATTTAACATCTAATCAAATCTTACAAGTTGATGGCAATAGAAAGACATTAAAAAACCTTTTATCACTGTCACTCTATCTCTCCTTATTACTGCGAAGATCAGTAGTCAAAGGGTCATGCTGGATGGTTTGGTGCAGCATTAGGGCGAGCAGTCCAGCTCTGTTGGTCATAGCAGTTCTGACATTACGTTCCTGTTCAAAGAGTTCATCCAACTTGTACCACTGTGGAGAACAGAAAACACCCATAAGTTAAGGTTATTTAGTAAAAAAAATATCAACACAATCCACAGTAAATGTGTAACTTACCACTCTGACACGCTCCAAGTCTACCTCAGCTCTTCTGAGCTTTTCCCAGTTGTAATGCTTGTTGCATTTTCTTTTTGAGACTCTGCAGTACTCTCCAGTTAGCTCAAATACGTTTTTAACAAGAGGACATCCACATACCTCGTCTACTGGCACCTAGACATTAAATTTAAAAATAATTATTGAAAAACACATCTTCTAATCTACAATATTGTTTACTCCACATATCCCCTTTTACCAACCTTGGGATCTCTTGAATGTTCTGGGCACAAAACCTGAAGCCGTTTGCAGTAAGTCTTGCTTTGGGGATTGTACACGTCACAAAACAGTCTGGTAGCACTGCAATATAAAAAATATTAAATATAAAATATTAACTCTGTAGGGATGCAGAGAAATAATTTATTCAGATTCATACCCTTCAATTCTTGTGGGATACATGGAACCGAAGGATGTCTGACTCTCGTACTATAATAAAATTGTCAACAAACCAAAATTTTGTGAGTCATAAGTTTTGTTTTTTTTTATCTTAAATGTCTAGTTATTTATCATAATTAAGGTAAGCAATTATCACTTACCTTTGCATAGCATCGTTCCATGTGTCTCAATGCCACTTTTGGATTTACTGGATGGCTACATGAAACACAGAATATTTGTAGGTCTGTATCTTCACTATCCCCTTCATTTACCTTCAAATATTTAAAATGGTAATATGTAAATGGTATAATATGAAATGCAATAAAGCAATAAAAACATTTAATAATGAAACACTATTAAATATGACAGTCTACCTCTTCATCTTGCTGTACAGCCTGCTGTTTAGCTTTGGCAATTATTCCTTCCAGTTCATGAAATCGCCGTTCCATATCCGTGAGGCGCAACCGAGCGTTTTGTTGCTCTCTGCGGATACGCTCCAATTGCTTTTTGCCGTGTTCCTCTGCAATACAAGGACTTTGCTGCCACTGCTGGATTCTCTGAGGCAGTATCTCATAGATCCGACTACGGAGACATAAGAAATATTTTTCAACCTTTTGTCAAGCAAACAAAAGATACATCAACATAATACTAATTACTAACTTCCTAAGTAAGGACCTTTTACCACTAGGTGGCAGAAAAGTATCTTTTTTTTTTTTTTAAAGGAAAAAGTATTTTACAGGATGCATGGGTAGATTCAGAAAAAGGAAACACTTACTTTGCAGCTAACTTCATGCCACAGTCCTCCGAGCAATATTTGGAGTTTGGTCTTGCTGCCTCTACACAGTTTGGACCAAGACACTGTCGCATACCACCATTATCTCCCCTTTCTCCTCTTTCACTGTGTCTGCTCCGGTCCTTATGCTTTTGTTTCTGCTTGTGTCGTCGTGACTCTTTCTAGAAACAGTTCAAGAACAGGGTTTGTTCCAAAGGATACAATTGTGTGACTGTCATAAAAAGTTACACAAATGTCTTACCTTCTTGTCAATTTTCTTTTCTCTTCTCTTAACGTGCTTCACTTTGACAGCTTTTTTACGCATCACTGGACTAAAAGGAGGTTCATCATCATCATCATCATCATCACTGGCCCATGCCTGAGGAGAGTGAAGTTTTATAAAATATTTCACATCAATCTTACAAAAAGAATTTCTGTTACCATGTTATCATATTTTCCTGCTACTTTGTACTGTTGGTACAGATCAGCTTCACTGTCATAATCATCAGAATAATGACGTCGTCTGTGATGAGAATTCTCTCTTCTCTCCCTCAAGGACATCTCCTCCTCTTTCACACGCAGCATTTTCTAGTACACAAGTTTAACTCAATTTGACACTCACAGTTCAACTGAGAATATAAGGATGAAAGCATAGTTAGTCGCTCACCCTAGCTCGCACTTCACATTGGCGAAACCTGCACTTCTGTCTGATTTTGTTTGGGCCTCCAAACTTCTTCATATCCTTGCAAAAGTCGCACTGAGCACAGTCTTCTGTCCTTCGGCATGGCTCACATTCACCACACATACGCACAGATCGCTTTACCTGGATCATTTAAAAGCATTTTTATGTTCATATATTGTTTTTCTTAAATTGAAAGACAGTAAACATTTATACAGTACATCTACTTAAAAATACAAACTTTTGATCCTCGTCGTCTTTCCAGTCTGTAGTCTGGAGTGCTGGGCGTGCTATACTGTTTGTCTGACCTGTTGTCATAGTCTGTATCCTTGTCACGATTTTTCTTGGATCGGAACTTTATTTCTAGTAAGGGATTTTCTTCTGGTGGCACAAAACAGAAATGCGTGCAATTTAACAGTATACAATGTATTAATTTAATATAAACAGTTTTTGTATTTACCTCTACATTTCATGCAATACCACTGGCGTATTGCTTTGGCTTGTTTCTCTGTAATGTCTATACAGTGCCCATGGAACCATTCATTACAGTAATCACATCCGCTGTTGAAGGAGAATACAAGAGAGTAAGAAAAAACAACAACAACAGAATCTGCATGAAAAACAGGAAAAAAAACGTACATCATAAAACAGTTAATGTCTGGTTTCCGGCAGATGCAGTACACCGGAGCCTTCTCCCCTTCCATATAATTCGTTTGAGGTCCAGGACCATGCTCAACATCCGACATTTCACTGTCCTGAAAAAGAACAAGATTATAGACCCTTTAAAATGCGATGTCATCAAAATTGCGGAATGGAGGCAACTGGAAAATGACGTTGACTGTAAATTTTTCAATGATTAGCTTGATTAAATTCTACTGGTGTTGAGAGTTTATGTTGGGAAAAAAGCAACACATTTGAATTTCCAGGGTACAAATGTCAGTTAGTTTGCATTTTTATAACAAACAATGGACAAAATAACATGTTCTAGCCTTAAAATTGTATTTTAGCTTCAAAAGAATCTAATTTATGGAACAGTACCTAATATTTCTCTAGATAAAATGAAAAATTATTGTGGGCTCAACATTTCTTTAAGTATTTGTCCAGTAAAACATACAAATCTGGATTCTTCCTCCATCAAAAATGCATCATATTTTCCTAAAATGTTATGTAAAATACAATAATAAATGTGTTCAAAGCAGTTCTGTGTCTCAGTGGTTTTCATTTTCCAAAATCATCTGGATTTTTCATATTTTTCAGTGAAATCACATTATGTTGCACTTCACTTTTGTCTCCATTCCGAATTTAGAATGTTTTTGTTTACAAACTCTTAAAGGGTCTATAGATACATTGGAATGTTTATTTTTCAAATGGCTAGCTCAGAACTTCCTGTCCAATTAATTTCAATGGGGTTTTCGTCCAGTCAGACTAAAATGAATGAATCCGGTTAGATAACAGTTAAATAAATGATTAAAGCTAACTGTTTAGAATAACATGTCATACTATTCTATTCGCCAACAGACTTTCCGAAAATGCCGAGTACAGCAATATCTTATACATTAAACCTGTTTACAGATAAATTAATTCGGGAATACATTGAGAGATTAGAAATGTTAAAAATATTTTATATTAGGCTAACCATCGAAGTGGCCAACAGAAAACATTAACTTAAGCTAGCCGTTTCGAGCCGAACACTATCTGTAGCGAGAAAAGCATGTGGCCCCAACGACTAATCTTAACGGGATAAAGTGCTTACCATTGTCTGAAGAAGATGAAAGTCTCAAATGCAAGAACAAGAGTGTGTTTAAATTACTAAACTGACTTTTGTGAGTTAGCGAAAACAACACGCTAAAATGCTAACATGCTAACATAAGCTGCCTGAACTACTTCTACTGCAGAGCTGTAAGTCCACAGTGTTCAATGGCGCCCCCTATGTTTTGTTTATATTTTCAAGAGTACATATGCGTGAAAGAGTTACAACCATTGAGGGGTGACACCCCAAATAATTTATAAAATTTATACAAACGTTGTTGAATGTGTGGGACGTGGAGGATGGACTCTTGAAATTCAAGCTCATAATAACTGTTAAAAACAAAGCAACAATCACCTTTATAAACATCTGATGGAAATATAAGGCATATAAACCAGACCTTTCAAGCTTAATAATATTTAAATTATACAATTATCAATCTAATACCTGAACAGCTACTCTAAATACATTAAAAATAAGTGGGAAAGTGGGGAGTTTTGTTCTGACAGATAAGGAATGGGTAACTATAAGTACTTCCTAATGGAGGACCACAAAATCACATGTTTGGAGTGACTTTTGTAAAAATGTTTCACATTCTTTTTAGCACACTGTGTCAAAGTGCCCATTATTCACAAGGGTATACTAACTGATGGAGAAACAATGGCTTCTAAGCATGGATTTATTATGCTTCCAAGTGGCCCATCACTACCATGTGTTTTTGGGACTGTCCGATTGCTCAGAAATACTGGACTGAGATTAATTAAAGCACTCCAGACTGTCTTTGGCATCCCCATCCCACTCAATACAGAATTATTGTTTTTGGGTCTCAAAACCCTGCCATGAACACAATAAATGGACATATTTGGAGTATATTGGTGGTAGGAAAGAAGGCCATCACAAAGAAATAGATGACTCAAACAGAACTGACATTCAAGGACTGGACTGAAATTGTGATTTATATTATAAACTTTGGACTAAATGGGACTTGTATGTTAATTTGGTTGTGCTGTAATATTTATTTTTTATTTCATAATGTTTGGCTTTTTTAATTGTATTTGTTTTCTGCTCTCTGGTCCTGTTCTATATTTTGTGAGTTTTAAATTTAGAAATTTGAAAAAAGAAAAAGAGGGGAGAAAAAAAAAAAAGGAAATCAATCAAATCATTAAATGAAATCCAACAATGTGTTGATGCAAGTAGTTAACAGATAATAAATACATAATATAGTGAGCAATGCAACACACAGAGAGAGGCTGGAATTATTATGTATGTAAATCACACTTCTTAAACCTATATAGGCTACTCATATATACTTTATATACCCTATACATGCTGAAACTACATGCTTGACTATTATCAGGTTTAAATGTAAAACTATTAGGTTTAGAATTTCAATTTAAAGCCAACATTTTAAAATGAATTATTAGTTTAAAGGAAAAGGTTCTGCTGCTCTGAGGCACTTGCACTTGCTTTTAAAAAATTTAACAGCATTCTTTTTTTTCTCGCACAATGCAGAGGAGCACACACACACACACACACACAGAGGTCCTGCCGAGAGAAAGGCAGGTCTGATGATGTGCTTCCATTACTGAAAAGTGTTGGGTCACTGAAGGACGATAGATCTGGTCTGTGGTTAAACCATCCTGAAGTGTCTGCTTTGAGATCCACTGGCTTCACTATGAGAAGTAAGTACATTTGCATTCATTTAATCAAATTAAATTTGATTGGCAGACTCACAACGACATGCACAAAACTGTTTTTCACAAACAAAAGACTAATTCCACCTTACGTTAAAAAATATTGTCTATTATTATTTATATCTGTGCTTGAACAGAACACATAACACAGATCAGATAGCAAGTGTGACCTATAGATATGAATAATTCATCAAAATCCCTCAGAGTTATCCATTAAATCTGTGTATATCCTTTTGCATTGTTTTAAAGCTGTTGAAAGGGAGGTTAATAATAGATTAATTTCTCTTCCATTATCAAGATGTCCAGTCATCTCTGCTGGCTACAAAACCACAACCACACAAGAACTGATATTGATTATGCCGTAAATGCAAGCAATAAATTAAACTGTATCATAAAATCAAACTAATTACAAATATGTTTATTGTATTTAGAGATAAATGAAAGATGGAGTTGCAGCCCATAAAAGAATTTGCAGAACTAAATTCTGTTGACATAAAACATGAAGACAAGGTGGTGTTACCTGACAACACAACAGAACAAACAGGTATGTGCTAGTATTTTTATATATTTTTTAATAACTGTGGCCATGTTTTCCAGCGTTGCTGTAGCATATACGGCCTTGAGCAATATCTTTAAGGGGACATATCATGTTAAATACATTTTAAAGACCTTTTAACAACGGTGTTTCCTCATCATTATCTTACTCAACGTTATATTTCGATTGATTTATGCATGTTTGAGTTAATCCTGTGTTATTCTGCAACTGAGACTCACATAATTCACATAATTTGTTTTCACATAGCCCCTCGTACCTGAAAAAACACAAACGTCTCCTTTAAAGCCATGAAGAAATTACAAACATTGTTGTTTTTCTCAATTAGATCAAAACCTGTAACAATAATGATGCATATTAAGAAGCTATTAACCCAAACAGAGGTGATAGAGATAATATATGTTTTTGTTCATTACAGATGCAAAATGTGACTTTTATAATCCGGAGGGTGAAGTGGCAATGGCCATATCATTTAGTAGTTTGTGCCCAGCTGAGAAAGAGCAACCAAAGCCTCTTTATACACTCTTGCCTCCTGCATGTTGCACAATCCAACATGCCCATGAAAAGACTCAAGTGATGAGTCAAGATATTCTGAAAACAACAACAGTGCATTCAATAACCCCAGATGAAGCAGGTATACAATTGAAATGTTGTGTGCTCATATTGTCTTTGCATTCCTATAAAGATTTCTCTTGACTTTTTCTCTGAGGGTCCTGTGCTACAGTGCTCCTGGCCTGCCTCTTCTGTCAGCCACTGGAGTGTTTGCTTGCCACAGTTAGAGGGTGTAGCGAGTGTATGTGTTGGCTTTGCTCGACATTATGCGGCTGTGAACCCACTGTCCTGCAGCCCCTCCTAGACATGAGTGACCACTGTGAGCTGTGCGCCTGTTTAGGAGCTCGATGCTGCCTCTGCGACTGTCCCCTCTGTGACATTTGTCTTCAAGCAACTGAGTGTCTGGATCTCGCCATGGAAATCTCTCAGATGTTATACCACTAAAAATACAAATATGTAATATTCATTTTTTTATTTATGCATTTGTTAAAATCCCTTTCAAGTTAACTCAAAGGACAAGCCACAAAAAGTTTCTGGTAGGATTTTTTGTTAACAGTCAATTTGGAACAAATGTATCTACATTTTAGAGTGGGACTATATATGGATGAAGCTGGTAAAGAAATAAGATACAAGAAAAGCATACCTTTGCTGAAGGTTTACCAGTGTAAAATCTAAAATACACATGTGTACAAATGCTGAGAGTGCATTTCCTCATCTTAAAGAAGACACATACACACAGTTAAAATGCAGCAAAATACAGTACAGTAAAATGTAGGCTTTAAACACATTCCTCAACTCAAAAAAGCTATGTGAAGCATTTAACGGGTAAAAATGTGACATCTGTAGCTACATCCTTAATTTAAAAAAGTAATTTGATTGCAGGTCACACAACAAATGCACACAATATTTGACAAAATGAGGCTTGTGGTTGACTTCAGATGATCATTTCATATATTAATGGAGATGCACAATAATAGTCTGTATAAAAAAAAATCTGTATTAAAAGCCACATCATAGTTATTGCATGCCTTGAATCAATGAGGGAAAAAAAAATCAACAATACATTGATTAGTCAGGAAATAAAATTCTTATCTTATTAGAAAAATATTTACTACAGTACTTGTGTGAATGGATCATTGTGTTTTAAATGCTTGCATCCACTGATTTAAAATGAAAATAAAGATGTTGATTGGTAAATAGTAGCTACTCCTGAAGATGTCCTGCTTTGGCCAACTAGCTGCAGCAAGTGACTTTCCACTGCTTTTAAGATTTCTTAAAGAAACATGCCACCTGGGTATTAACTGTAAGTTATAAAAAGAGGAAAAAAAATACACTTTTAATAAAATGCATAGACTGCCATAAATAAGGTGCAATTGAATTGCATAAAATAAAACATTCTGAAGTTAAAATTTACCTTTTCACTGTGTCAATTCACTTCCCTTGTGCAGCTGCAGCTGTTTTGAACAGGCCCTTATTGCAGTCAGTAAAATCAGGAAAAATCATGGCTATAACATGATATTCTATTATTATTTTAAATAAGAAATGCCATTAAAAAATTATATCCCTCATATACCATTCTATGTTTTAGTAAATGCTATATCCATGCCAGTATTTAAATTTAAATACAATTTCATTAAAAATACATATTTTTCCATCTGTTCAAAAAGCGAACAAAAACATTAAAAAAAATAATAATTTCATAGAATATCTTATACTTAATTTTTACTCTAATAAAAGCTTTTTTACTTATTTGAGAAACTACAGTCCCATAAACAGAGGTTCTTGTCCCTTATAACAGTCATTTGTTCTAACTTCATCACAAGTCCTCATCCATATCAAAGCTGCTTCTGCGGCTGCTCGCTTTGGAAGCCCCAGGGGATAGAGGGGAGAAGAGAGGCTCTGCTCCCCTTTCAGGAGACAGAGTGCAACCATCGTCCATTAGAATGTCACCTAATCCTACATCAGGATAGAGTGCAGAAGCAGAGGCGTCGTCCAGCTCTGCAAAGCTTAAGCTGCCCAGGTCCAGGGGGCTACTGATGGTGACACCAGCGGGAGAGTCTGAAGAGGGCGGGGACAAGAAGGAGGCGGGAAGTGGCTGTCCAATAGCAACATGTTCCAGGAGGTTTTGAGCATTGACTCCTCCAGCAGTCAAAGGCGCAGACTGGCTGCTCTGAGGCACTGACTGTTGGAGTGAGGGGTCAGTGGTGAGGCCAGAGGACATGGGGGTGCCAGGGGGAAGACCATGGAGTCGTGCTTGCATTTCCAATTCCTTAAAAAAAACAACATTTGTTACATTGAAAAAAGTACTGTATTATTGTGTCTTGTTACGAAGAAAAACAATAAACCAAGTATCTTATAGTTATATTTTAGGGGTGGGTAATATTGATAATAAAATTAATATCTCAAAAAATATAAAGGATTATTCCAATGCAAATATTACAAATCTGAAATGTGACTGGGACTGTAAAATGACCACAAAAGTGCAGAAATATCATTTTAAACCCTTGTTTTAATCTGCTCAGCCTTTTTATTTGTTTTTATTATAGACAATATACTTGATGCTGTTAGTTTATCTCATCTAAACAATTATAATTTTTTTAAATGTCTGTTTGTAGACAGCATCATCTTTGAGGGGTAAATTTGAAGTCTAAAGGCGGTTTCATCCCCAGATAGCGTCAAGACCAGACAACTATGTATATAAAAATTCAATAAATAATCAGACCTGGATGCGTAAAAGTAGCGTATGGTTTGCTTGTTCTAATTTTTTCTGACGCATCTCGACGTCTTTAGCTCTGTGTTGCTCCTTCTGCAGCTTCCTTATGTAGTCCACAGATGCCTTGAGGATAGTGCCCTTATTCCATCGCATTTCTCTGTGATAAAAAATTTACACGAGAGAAACATTTTTAAAAATAATTATTTTACATTACTAATAACATTCTCATAACTTACGGGTCATTTGACTTGGGTATTAGAGCTCCCAGCTCCTTTATTCGGTCATTAATGTTGAATCGTCGTCTTCTTTCAACTGTAGGACAAGTTAAGAATTTTATTTTGTAAATTAAGCAAAAGCAAAAAAGTAACATTGAGGTGACTTACTGAGGTTATGGTTATCTTTTTTCTGCCTTTCTTTAAGTAATGCTTTCGCATCTGCCTCTGAAATTATATAATTGTTAGAAGCTAGGTCCAACATACAACAGCCCTTTTAAAACATTTCCTTAAAGTATGATCATACTGGAAGATTAACTGATTATCTGTCAGTGTGGTAACAATGAAATAATTCACTGCAAAATGCCTCGACCATTTTTTTCCTTCAAAACACACCTGTGATTTCCCTTTTGATTTTTGGAAGATCAGCAGGACATGAGTTGCTGACAGTGAGTGTAGGTGCAGTCATTCCAGGGCTATGGTAAACATCCAACAAGTTTCCAGGGAGCTGTGAAAAACATACAATAAATATTCAACAAGGCAACCATCAAACATTTAAGGTATTTCTTCCCCGTTCTTATCAGAAAGTGACCGCAACCAGTTCCTCCAGTAGAAGTTTCTCTTTCAATACTTTACCAGGTGAGTCCATTGAGAACAAATTCATTTACAATGAGCAGCACAAGAAGCATAAACATTTTCCCTGAACACCACTGTGCATAGTAAGACAGACAAAGTACAACCAAATGAACACAAAAGGTCTTTACCTCACAGTGCATCTTTTTCTTTTCCTCCAAAAACATGACCATAATTCTCATGTTTTGTTCAATAGCTAAAATGTTACTCTGCTGTTCAAAGCCAACATTAAGTTGTTATCCTGTCAATTCTACAAAGACTTATGTGGACAATTCTCTTGTTTCTCCTCGATCTTCAGATATGGGCCTCCCACGCCCCACCCAGGCAGCACTTCTGCAGCGAATGGTAGTGCAGTGCCAAAAGTACATGTTTACCTCTATGACACCACTGAATTTCACACTGAAAAGACACAGTCCATTCATAGAAAGCATATCTGGTTGACTTATTTGGAAACCAAAGTATTACAAAGTATATATATATATATATATATATACATATATATATATATATATATATATACACATATATAATAATAATAATAATAAAACCAAAGTATAACAGTAAAGACAAATAATAAAAAGAAAACAGTAGTAGTGTGTTGTTCTTACTGTGCTAGGCAGTTGAAGACCCGAGTCAATCAATGTAATGATATCGTCATTGAAACTGGATTCAAGACTAATGATATCGTCAATCACATCGTCAATCTAGAACAAAAACAAATACAAGGACTCAGTGACAAACTCACAAAGTAGATGTCAATATGAGGTACTTAGGTGTTTTTCCAACATAGGCTTTTATATAATTTTTTGCTTAATACCTCCAAACCGAGCCCTACATAGTCCTGTGTTATCAAGTAGTTTTATAATGATTTATTACTGAGGATTATAATCTGAATTTTTAAAAAATCTTCATAAATGTGCTAACAATACTAGGATGAAATACTGTACATTGTCAGTTAGATCAGGGAAGTTGAAAGAGTGGTGCAGTATTTAGCAAGCTATTGTGACACTAGGATGACAAGACTATGACAAAAGGCACTCACTGCAAGGCAAATCAGAGCCAAGCAAAGAAAGTAATTAGGCAAGATGTGAGCAAAATCCTTCAAATTACTCAAGACAAGGAGGCTGACTTGGCAGGATTGTGTAATCTACTGTAGCTGCAAACAAAGCCAAAAGCGGACTAGTTCAACTACCAGTGTCAATTCAGGACTTTCCCTTACTTCCTCTTTGTTGGAGCCAATGTTGAGCAGAGCCATAGGACTGTTTGGAGCACTACTGGCAGTGGGAGCAGCTTCAGGAGCAGAGCTGGACTGAGGCCCCGGTGAAACCCCCAGCGTCTGAGAAACTGCCTTATTGCCCAGCGTGGTGGACAGGTATTGCTTCACCTGCTGCCTTTGTGCCTGCTGGATGTGATACTTTGTAGGATTCTCCAAGTGGGTTTGCACCTGTGATTAGAAACAGCCTACACTTTATACACAATATTTATTACTATAACCAATATGACACATAAAATGATTAACTCTTACTTTTAGCACCTCCACAGGCACCTGAGCTGGTGGGGGACGAGCAGCAGTTGAGGGGAGAGTGACGGAGATGGCTGGAGTGGAGTCGGAGGGTCGCAGGTGGGCCACCTGCTGCTGAGCCTCTCGCCTCTCCTGCTCCTGGGCCTGCTCCCGCATCAACTGCTGCCGTAGTAACACGCGCGATGACATGGCTCATTCGACTTGGCAGCTCTATGAATGAAACTAAAGAGGGGAAAAACTATTTATGCTAACCTTTGAGTTACCAGGTGTAAATAGTTAATGTCTAAAATGTCTTACACACTTAGGTGTGTTAGGTGAGGTTTATTTTCCCCAAATAATCCACTATGATCTAAATTAAGAATATAGTCTATTATAATTTTGCTTTTTGTTTTGTTTTTTCAAAATATTGGGGATAATAGAACTGTAATTTGAATTATTTATTTTATATAATTTGACATGGGGGTAAAAATACTGTTTTATAATAAGGAAATGCCTGTCTCCTAAGAGTGCACACGTTTTAAAATTCTGAATTCCACTGTCTGATGACTCCAATATGCTCAAGACAATCAAAACACAACTTGGTCATAATCATTGTGTGTATATATATATATATATATATATATATATATATATATATATATACATACATACAAGTACACCCACGATTGGAGGGTAATTTTATTACATGGGACAGTGTCTGTTAAAGATGATCACTTTGTTTTACTTTTGAGTTCACTGTTCAGTGGACATGTCCTCTTGAGCTCTGCGTGGGCGTAGTGCTGTTTTTATTCTGGTATCACATATCCCCTTTGCTTAGTTTGTTGAGGACGGATATCATGCGCTGTAGGCAGGTCCACAGCACAGATGGTAAATGAATTAAGATTGTGTTAAATAGATACAGTTTAGATCACTCATTCGGCTCAGCACAGATGTAGTGTGTGTTGATCAAAGCGCCAGTAGACACTGGTCAGTGGCCATCACTGAACACTTTGACAGTTCGCACAGGCCCACAACCGCGCGTAAAGTTACAGCAACAATATTCACACGCAAATTTCCTGAAATTCAGAAGTTAACCAACTTTTAAAGGACAAAATATTGTGTAAACGTTGAAATATTGTAACAGAAGTTCAAACTGTATTTTGCTGATACAAAAAGAGGAAGTAAGTAGCCGTTTTCGAACCTAGCAAGTTGCATACCATAGCTGCTAACGCTAATGCTAAATTGTTATATAATTTCACTAAATACAAAATACATACAATGACAGTTGATTAACGTCACGCCCACAAATCTCTTCAGTGTTTACGTTCCTTTGCCATTGTCCTTCATTTGGAGCGCACACTTGAGCTTGGACAGTCGCTCGTCTCGATCGTGTTGTTTACTACGTGAAGTCTGACAGCGGGGGTCACGCAGCGACGTCACCCGGAACTGAACCAAGCCAGGTTGTTTACTTTTAACTATGGAGCCTTTACATGGATCTGTTACATGTTCTATGAGCCTTTACATCTGAAACTAAGTGTAAGTGTAAGTGTTTGGACTACACACCAAACCTTAATATATCAGGATGACATACACCAAAAACTTGTTTTGAACATTGTACAAAAGATTATCCTAGAGAGTATTCAATATGGAGTCAAAGGAAAGGACCATTCAATTCAACTTCATTCGGACTCATGGTCCATTTTCAACACAGACAAACACAAGTACAATTCAGTTTTAAAAAGACAGCTATACCAGTGTCTCCACATATCGTACTGCTAGACTGCTACACTAGTCTGCTTCCTCAGGAGCACTCAAAAAGTATAATTAGAGACCACCTACAGCCTTTGCAGACTGTCTTTTTTGTAATTAGTCCAGAGGTGGGCAGTGTACAGCGATGTGTAATACGATTTAAACAGTTTATTCTTCACATCATCAGTACAAGAACCAGACTTACGCATTAGAGTATTTTTCTGAGCATAAAACTACATATTCTCTATTAATATCTTCATCATGTGTCATATTTGCCATATGTGCCCAAAACTTAGATATGACATTAAGCACAACATTTGACTGCCAAAAATCAGGATAATTAATGTCTTTGATCTAATAGAGCAGTGTTTCCCAACTGGGTACGGGGACCCCTTGGGGTAAGTGAGGAATTACCAGGGGGTACTTGTAATGGTTTCAGGTTTTAAAAGAAGATGAAATGTGTTTTTATCTGAATAAGAAGTGCAATCAGTTGTAAATGTAGCACGGAGTATCTAGGACCATAAACATAATTAAAACAAAAATATAATTGTAATGAATGACATCAGTATTGGTTTCAGAATCAGAAACATGTGACCCATTTGATAGGGGTACTCAGAGTGTGAAATAAAGCTTAGGGGGCACTCGAGACAAAAAAGGTTGGGAACAGATCATGACTCTTTGGCATTATACTTGTCATACTCCACACCATAATCTGAACAGATGTTGAGTAGCTGTTGGAGGCCAGCATTGCTCAGACTAAAAACCACCAAGTCATCTGCATACATTATATGATTCAAGACCCCAAGCCATCCCATTCCTGACTCTGAATGATTAAAAGACATGTCTAGCCCTCTTGATCTGCATAGTTTGTTGTGCACACCAATAGGTTAAAACATACTCAATTATACACGGCTGTTTTTCACCCCTTTCTCATGTCTTGGTCTTCCTGCCAGTATCTACTCCTGGGAAGCTTCTCGTGTCTTAGTATAGAATCCAGCCACAAGGGAATTCCAACCTGGATTCCTTTTCTTTTTAAATTTTACTTTCTGGAGAGATTCACATGAATTAAACAAGACTTGATTATATATGTTTATTTTAATTTAATTCGAAAAGGTCAAAAATTGAAGTTCATGGCTGAAGTTAAACTGTTTGAAAGCTTTACTGCAATTTTATCTAAAGAAAGATAAGAAAAAACAACAATCAATCATTTGATTATTGGACACAATGTAAAAAACATACTAGTCTATGGTAAAAAGTGAAAAACAAAATACGAACCAGCTCTTTTTTGTTGCTTTTTCCTCTTCTTATTTGCAGCCATAAGAGCCTGGCCTTGTTGCAAAGGATCCATACTCAAAATATCCTTCAAATCGGGGGCTTTGAATGCACATGCAGGTAAAGCGGCTTTTGATTTTTGAGATTTGAACTCCACAGTCATGGGCCCAAACTTTTAAAGACATAAAAAAGATCATTTTCAAATCATGCGACCCCGGGAACGGGAATAAACGGTAGAAAATGAATGAATGAATAATAATAATGTAGTGATATTAAAGGTCCCATAACATGCAAAATCGACTTTTCAGAGGTTTTAACCTTCCTACAGTGCTATTTGGGCCTCGTATGTGTGCCCAAAGTGGTTTTTTGATTGATTCCCGCATGTTTTCGCTGGAGAACTGTCTTTTCTGTCCCCCTCGGCTGAGCAGGCAGACGGGGGCTCATCCCATGGATGACGCGGCTTCCCATGTATGACGCGGTGTTTAAGCCACGCCTCCGGGAAGCGCGCAGCCGCAGAATAAAAACAGCTAATGCTAATGCTACACAGTAATTACACGATGGATACGACAGATCGAAGAGTTAGCTTGTTATTTACCAAACGGCAACGTGCGTCGTCGAGGTACTGGAGCACGTCAAACTCCAGGTCAGACCGTCAGGAGGATAAAATGTTTATTCCCGTGTTTGTGTATCGCTGTTTACCGGAGCACACAGCGCATGCGCACTATCTCCGCTCTAGGCTTCGGCCCGAGGTGGGCGGGGGAGGCGCGCGGGTTGGGCGGGGGAGTTGGGAGGGCTTTTGCAAGGAGGGGGGCCAGTCCAAGAAATGGGTGTTTTTTGGAAACTGTTATGTTATGGATATTGCACAATGCAAAATTTTATCAACAAAGCCCTTAGAATAGACTGTGTAAAGGGGAAAATAGCAGAATATGGGACCTTTAATGAACAAACTCACCTCTGGGTCTCTGTCATCCTCCATAGATTCTGTTTCATCCTTAAACTCAGCTTCTTCCACGCTTCTATTTCCTTCCATTTCTTGACTGAGAGGCTCTTCACACAGCTTACCCTGGGTCATCCCAGATGATTCAATGCAGAACCCCATTTGGGCATCTCCAGTAATTGTCTCTGAAACAAAAGAAACGGATGCAAAAGAAGTTGCCAAGACTGACCAACAGACCAGATAGATCTCCTTTGTTGGTATTGAATATACAGAGTAAGACCTCACATCTGGTTAGCCAGCCTTATTTCATAGAGACACGGCTGACATTTGTAGGGTGTGATTATTATATGCTTTAGCAGCCAAGACTCAAAACATGCAGACATCTCAGTTGTTTCATACCAGCAAGAACCTCTTGATTTCCTTTCTCCAACTCGTCCCAGTCAAAGGCTTTCCCCATTTCTGACACAATCTCTGCGCTGACATGAGTGGGAAGAGTATGTGTCTCCGGAGGGTGGGTGAAGTAGCTTATCCTTCCGCTTAAACATACAATAGTCACTAATTAATACAAAAGTATTTCTAATACTTTGTATTGTACTGTATCATATTGTATTAAACGCCACTGACCCTGTCCAGTCCATTAATACACTCTTTGCAGCTTTGTCAGTATCAGGCAGTCCTCCTTTTCTTAGTTTGCCTTGACGCCGAGCAAGTAGAGCCAAAAACTCCAAAGCTGTGTGGAAGTCTGGAACTCCATAATGTTGCATAATCTGTAAAAAAAAAAAAAGAAAAAAATAATGATAATAAAAACTCTATAACACATATTTCTATTAAAACATGGAAAACAAACCAGCTCCATAATAATACTTAATTTGTAATGTATTTAATCAGAGCCAGTTGGAATACCTTGCCCGCCCACATCTTTGGCTGTATTATATGCTGCATGTTTTGTTTTTTTCTGTCTGTTCTCATCTAACAACAATGAGGAACCAAAAACAGAACAATGGGAATTAAAAATTGCATTATTTTTACACAAATGTTAAAAGTAGATTGAAAGCATTGCAGGGGGGTGGGGGCTCCCTTACTCTGATAATGTTGTGTTTTAAATATAGGCTTACATTTTCCGATTGGAGAGAAGAGCTTGCATATTAATAATTACATTATTTGTTAACTTTTTATATAGGCCTAATACAGTCTGTGACAAATTATACCTGGCACTTTCATGTCACTGTGCATAATGCAGAAGTCATTATGACATGATGTGATCACTAATTAAAGGCCTATCTTCTAAAACACAAGTCTCCCCCAGAGCAAGGGAGCAGTTCACCTGCAAAAAACTCCTGTGCCTTTGGACTATGTGAAACTCAGCCGTGGATGAAGAATTTAGATAAGCGGCTGGCTGTCCTTGTTTTAAGTCATGGGTCTGCATTCAACCAAACAAAGTCCTGCGCTCGCGCTGCACCGTGCAAGGCAAGGGAAGAGCAAGAGCACAATTCATACACAAGGCAATTCAAAGTGCTTTACATAACAAGAAAAGTTGCATTAAAATCACAAAACACAAAAAGACATACAGAATCATTTTAAAATAAAGCGCTTTAAAAAGAGAAGAGTGCAGATAGATCTTTCAGTCACATGCACATCTAAACAAAACTGTTTTTAGCCTGAATTTGAACGTTGTCAGAGTGGAGGCCTGTCTCACAGACAGCACAGAAAGCGAAAGAATAGTGTACAAATAACAAATGAACGGATCGCCAAATAAAATTTTGGCCCGTTTATATCGTCTGCCACGTAGCCCTTGTGGCGTTTTGAAAGTTGAAAACAGGCAGGCAAGGAACGGACACAGAGGAACGGACAGGCGAGGAGTGGACACGGAGCACAGTCCTCTCTGTACCACATACAGAGTAAGACCAACCATGTTGTTATTATTCCTCCCAAATCAGTCCTTTATACAGCGCGTCACAACGCGCCTCTCCCGACACTTCACATCCCCTGATAAGTGCTCTCATAAATTTCTTATAATTACTGAGGAATAGTATTTATCTGCCATGTGCGCCCAGACTCCTGAGTAACATAAGTGAGTTCTGTACACAACCAACCGAATGAAAAGGTAAAAACAACTGTGTGCTAAGACTCCTCCGTGCGCCTTAACTTACAGACCCGCCCTTTAGCTGCCCACCCAATCTGATGCACGTTGAGTCAAGGTCCAAGTTTTTGATAGGGTGGGCAAGCCATCAGTTTGGTTGGGCCATGCCCATCTTTGTTTATAGGTAGAGCCGGCCCCGTATTTAATATAGTTACCGCATTTAGTGTAGACAACCTCTTAGCCTCCTTTGGTGGACTTTTTAGGAACTGGCTTAGAAGATTTAACTTACTTGAGCTTTGTTACATCGTCTAAGAATGGCTTCAACTGGTGGAAGAGGATCTTCCAGCTGTTCAATTTTCACACAGTTACGAAGAATCATTGCAGCATCTGATGTTGACACTGCCAGGACAATGCCAGGACAATCTAAAAGTTTAATGTGTTTGTCCAAATGCACTTCTTGAAGGCACCTGGAATGAAACAGAGCATGGTGTTGTGAGTAACTGACCATATGCAAATAGTGCTGTTACAGTGCTCAAGAAACTGAGTTTATATAAAAGGAGAACACATTGCAGCCCCAATAGCTTGACAGATAAGTTCTAATAGATTTATAGAGGCTTTTGTAACATAATAAATTATACCACTTACTTGGTGACACCAGGAGTAGCTCCAACATTACATGCTCGAGCCCGTTTTAAACTGTTGATTAAACTACTTTTGCCCACATTAGGAAAACCTGAAACCAAACTGGGATATTATGCCTCAATATAAACTATCAAACTTGAAAAGTAGGGATATTCTACTTACCAACAACACCTACAGTGATGGCGGTCTTTATGTCCAAGTTGCGGCAATAATTACCAAGTAATTTCATTAGACAGTCTGCACCGACACAAGCACTGCTGCTGAGAAGCTCTTGGGTGGCTTGGGTCACTGGCACATTACTGCGTTTCTGATTGAAAATACATGTATTAACACATGTAACAGATGTTATAGGCCCTGTATATTAAAATGTTCTCTTTTTTCCTTTAATGCCCACAATATAAACAGATGGTGAGATATATATATATATATATATATATATATATATATATATATGCTAGCACAGTCTATACACTGTTTAAAAAGTAGTAAATAGAATTAGGAAGTGTGTAAAATGTATACCAAATTCTTATTCTGCTGCTGTGTCGATGCTTTGAATGCTACAGTAGGGAATTCATTACGAAGATACTTAATCCATTTTTCAACAATCTCCTTTGACACCAAATCTAGAACCACATAATATGCACATTAGAGAAGGCATCAAAGACATTTCCGTGAACTCAAAAGGACATGATAAAAACACAAAAAATACAAACCAATTTTATTTAGAACCAATACTATCTTCTTGTTGGCTCCACTTTGAATGACTGCTTGTTCCACTTGGGGACATCTGCAGCCAAGGGGGTCACGCACATCCAACACCTCCAAAATAACATCTGAAGCCTCAACAACCTTTAGGACAAGTGAGAAAGTTAGGGCACAAGTACAAGATTTGCATTGCAAAAAGACAAAACAGGATTAAATGCACTAAACAAGTCCAACTTCAATCTGAATTTGAATTAAAGTAATAGTAAACATACCTTTTTGAACTCCCTGTAATATGCCTTCCTCGAGTTTTCATTTTCAAAATTAATATTCTTTTCTAAACTCTGCATTTCTGTTTCCTGTGTGAAACCAAACACACTTAATTTAATCTGGAAAATTATTTCTGAGGGAAAATCCTTACATCTACCAACCCTCAATTCAAAGTCTCTTTGTCGCTGCAAAACATCGCTCTGGAAGGTTTGTAAATTCCTTCTCTTCATCAGCTCTCGTTCTCTGGATAGTTTCTGTTTCACTTGGAGGTCTTCAAGCTGATAAAGAATCCAGAAGTCAGATTTAGAGGGCAATATTACCGGTAAATTTTAATAGTCAATTACCCTTTGCCTCCTAATTTCTTCAGGATTTCTCTGGTCTTTAACAAGCTGCATAGATGTTGCTTTGGTTTGGCCCGAAGAACCAATCTTCCGTCCATCTTTACTATGCTTTGATAGCGAGGCACCATTAACACAAAAAGCAACAAAGAAATTTTGTTAGAAATACAAGTGTGATATTCAGAGTAAGGCATCATTCTGAGCAACAAATAATTTTCAATGGCTCAAAATGTGTGCAGTAGGTATTATTTAGCTCTTATGTAACTTTTAGGCCTAATGCAAAGTAGTTGGAAAGTCCGCCACACGCTTGACTCCAAAAACTAGTCCCAGTTAAGTCCCACAAATGTCCCACTGTATGGCATTAAACATATACATCTCAATGGAGACAAGATCACACCACCAGTCAAGTTATAGATCAGATCTATAGAGGCGAGCCTGCTCACGGTAATGTATGTTTTTCAAGGTATTATGTTATGTTATTTAGCAATAACATGTTCTGTGACTAAATAAATGCTAGCTGGATAATGTGGAACACTTTGGGACATTCCGGGTAAAACAGGTTGCGGATCTCGCATCAGGAAAGTTACATAGTGCTCCTTTAAAACCCAGTCATGGCGGAGTAGTGACAACACAGCACAATCGTGTGAGATTACCATAGATTTTCCGAGAAAACCCAGCCGTCTGGCCCGTTTTTGTTCTAAAACATTTAAGAAACACACATTAGTCAGATACTTTTTCTCGAGTGTGAGGTAAATGCGGTTAATACGTACTTGCTTTAGACATGACTTCAGATCACGTCGGACTTCACGTGCACCGAAGTACGCATGCGCACAAAAACAATCCGGATGATTTCTTCTTCTTCAACCATCGATTAAGGTGCATACCGCCACCTACTGTACTGTAGTCTGTATGTCTGGGTGATAGTATTTCAGTTTACGTTCTAGTGGTTGTTATTAAGACAAAAGGAGACTGATAAAGAGCAAATTAAATTAAATGAAACGAAACGAATATAGCCGTGCCACGCCGCCGCAAGACAATTTCCTTCCAATCGCGCCTCCTCTTCTTTACACATGTAGCATTATTGTTGACTGAAATTTTCAAAAATGTGAACAAAGTTTGCAGCTGCGCTGCATGAAGACTACGCTTGTGCTAAAATTGTATATGATGCTCCACTCAAGGTAATTTTCACCAAGTTTGAGCTCACATGGGCAAACGCACAAGGAGGAGGTCGTAAAAGTATGAAGCATTAACCACCCGCAAATTGCCAGAGATTTGGCAAGTTACCGATTGGGATAATATTGGGGGTTTCTGTCTGTACATCGATGTAGCTTCAGCTATGGTGCCTTATGAGCTTTTAAGATTTCACAATATATTGTGATATTGAGAGAATAGCAATAGTTTCAGAACCTCGTCTACTTATTGGGGGCCCCTTCAGGTTGGGGGCCTAAGGCAATTGTGGCCTGTTGCCTAATGGTAAGTCCGCCCCTGCTTCCTGTACAGTGGGCCCCTCAGAGGAAACGCAGAAGAGCCTAAAATTAATAAAAATAAGTGAGGATAAAGATATAAGTATAAACTAAGACCTGAAGTTTAAATTAAAAACATAAAAACTAGAACTTAAAATAAATAATAAATACACAAATACAATAAATACAGACCAAATTATAAAACTAAAAAGGTGGGTCTTGAGCCTGCTCGTAAAAACCTGAACGTTCTTTGCAGCTCAGAGGTTCTCCAGCAGGCCGTTCCATAGACGAGGGCCATAGTATTGGAAAGGCGCCTCATCCTGAGTGTGTCCTGACTTTGGGAATGACTGGGCGCCGGCTGCTGGCAGGAGCACAGGGCCCGCAAGGGTTGATATGGTAAAAGCAGTTCTGAAAGATTAGAAGGCCCAAAAATACCAGTAAAAGAACCTTAAAATGTCAAGCCAGTTGGCACACATGGAAAAGGACATTGTCCAAAACTATCTCATTCAATATAGACAATCAAACATAACAGCTAAAATCAAACATTTATCAGCACCTAAAAGCTAAAGGAAATGGGGTTCATTACACAATTTTTAGACATGGATCAAACAAGTGGAAGGGTTCAGTCTTAGCAAAGAGCCCACACTGTGAGACTGGAGTAAGTTGTTGGGTAAGCACCCATTAAATCTCTAAAGCTATACAATTTTATTGGTGTAAGAAATTATACATTGAAAACATACATCCTTGAATCTTATCCTAAAAAAATTCAAAGAAGAAAAAAAAATCAAAGCTCAAAGAAAAAAAATCCTGCATGTTCACAGAAAATAGTAGTGCAATTATTGTATTATATTTTATTTTGAGCAAAAAAGCAGTTGTGTTGCGTCATCATTTTATAAGCAATAAAACATATTAACAATTTAGGTAAATTTCTTTCCTAGAAAATAATACAAAGATTTAGCCAAAAAAGTCAGTATGGGGTTTTGATCGACTCCTGCTCCCATTACAAACAAAGGCCAAAATGTTATGGAAAGTTATGGTTCCCATTTAATTAGTTCTATTATTACAAGTCTATTGAAGTACTTGAGTTTGGTTGAGACAAGTTGAAATATATGTTTTGCTTCATGGGTATATTTTGGTAAAAAATCAACAGCTAATCTGTGGTTATTTATTTTGTTTGTTCTAAATCCCTCATAGGATACTTCAAAAGTTTTCTTAATTAATCTAAAGGTCAGGCACTAAAGTGGCAGTTAAGCTTACAGGATGTGGATAGCATTGTCAGATATCACAACAAGCAAACAAGCATTCTTTCATTATTTTTTAAATGTGATGCTCTTATGAAATAATGATAATTAGTGTTGCCACAATAGTTAAATTTCAAATCCAATTTCAATAGCCTATAAGGAAATGGCTCAATGCTGATTTTGATAAAACCGTAACATGATGGTTGTGATACATCAAGAAGACTTTTCTGAAAGTATTCAGCAAAAATACAGTTATGTCCATTTATGTGATCTTTCTCTGCATAAGTACTTCGGGTTGAGTAAGGCTGCTAATCTGCCAGGGGGTGAAGTCTGTCACCTTTGATGACAAGGAGGCTAAATGCTAGACCCGACCAAGTCACATCACATCCCATAGTTGTTTTAGGAAAAACTGACTGTGGCCTACTAAGTTTTTGGAGGAAAGAGACACTGTGTAACAATGCAGATAATCTTTATTAAGATTGATTTTTTTAAATGTTTTTCTTTTTGCGAGAAAGCTATATTTACTAAAAAAAAAAAAAAAAAAAACATAATTGAATATCATTGAACAATAAACTGTACAAATCACAAATGGTGACAATTGTTCCTCAAACTGTTTAACATGTTTACGCAGGAGCCACAGAAGAAACTTCTGTTTTTGATGTGGACACCTCAGAACCATCATCCACTTCTTTGCCAAACAGTTGCATGATGCATGTGCGGAACTGAAATACAGAAAAAATATTTTTATACAAAAGTTATTTTTGTCAAATAGTGCAGCAGATGTGACTGTGACTTTTTGTACCTGTCTGTTCATAAAGACATAGATGACAGGGTTGTAGATAGTGGCGCTCTTGGCAAAGTATGCAGGCATAGCAGCAGCCAGAGGGTGGAAGGAATATCCAGGGTTAGCCGCAGCAAAGCAGGCAAAGAAAGTGTACGGTCCCCAGCAGAAACAGTATGCAAAGATCATGACCACCACCATTCTGGACACTTCCTTCTCAGCCTTCTGTGTGGACTCAGACTCTTTCTGCTGCATGGCAACCTGTAGAGGTCAAAGAAAGGCATAGTCTGTAGGGGAATACAATGCACTCTAACACAGTCTTATTAAGATAATGATAGTATGGAATTTAGTATGGATTTGTCAGAATATACTTACAGAGTGAATGGCCCACCAAACAGCAAGGTAGCACAAGATGATGATAGCAAGTGGGAGCAAGCAGCATGTGATCATCAGAACAATCATGTATGACTGTACACCGGGGTCTTCGCTTCCACTGAACACATCAGGTCCACAGGAGGTTTTCAGTCCATGAGGCCAGTACCTGATGAGAAACCCAAGTTAGTATGAAATCCACATCAATCGGGTCAGGCTGTCAACGTTAAGCATTAACCTGCTCCATCCAAAGATAGGGGGGGCGCACCAGACAGCAGACCAAACCCAGGAGAAAATGATTCCAGCAGAGGCCCACTTAGCATCAAATTTAACATTTCCGAATGGTTTGCACACAACAATCCACCTTTCCCAGGAAATGACTGTTAGTGACCAGAGAGCAGCAATACCTGAAGGTACACAAAAAAGTAAATGTTATTTGAATAAAAGATATACCATTTTCACATTGTATTTGACAACTTACCACAAGTAGAGACCGTGTATCCCTCGAAGATGCACATGGGATGTCCTAGGATGAAGTAGCCAAAGAACTGGTTGCATACACTAATGGTGCTGGCAAAAAGTGTTTCTCCGAGATCGGCAATAGCCAGATTGACCAAGATCCAGTTTAGAGGGTGGCGGAGTTTCTTGAATTTGGCTGTGGCCACCAAGACAAGACCATTGGTAAACACCGATGCAACTACCACAAAACACATCCAGAGTGTGGAAAGGTTGTACACCCATCTGGGGGCAATATGGTAGTTGGGACCCTCGAAGGGATCTGAAATACAATACAGTCAAATTAAACTGACTCCAGCCACTGAAAAAATAGGTTTTCTTAACAATAATGTTTGTATGCATATCCCTGTTTTGCCTTATGTAACAATATGCAAAAATACACAAGCCTAGTGCATACCTCTTGTGTTGTTGCTGTTTGTGTAAGTAAATGCGGAGCCTCTTGTGGTGTCTTCATGGTAGCGCCTGGCAGCGAACACCTGTTTGCCCCACTCCTCTGCCATGCTGCTGTCTTTGTGTGGAGGTCCTTAGTAGCTGGACTATTGTGTCAAACCTCCTGGAGCACTGATGACACTCCACACTTGAGCTTTTATATGTGCGCCTCTTGAGACCTTTCAATTGGATTAGCTCACATTGCTCAATGACCAGCATGAGCGTTATTTGATCAGTGATTACAATTTAGCTAATGAGGTTAAGACGTGTGTAAGATGTAAGATTAAACTAATTTGAAATAGGATTTCTGTTTGCCTGGTTTACATTTAAGACGATGCAGGAACCAAACTGTTTTAGCCTTGTTTATCATTTAATAAGTTAGCTGATATTTTCTAATATGTCTTATGCAATTGAACATCACCCTGCAACCTTGAAGAGCCTTAAACCATTAACTGTATTGTGCATTGTCTGCGACAATCCAGGACAATCACTGTTTCATATGATTTAAATCATATAAGAAAGAAGTATGGCTCAAAAACAGCTATTTACTTTAACTAAGGTTTAGTACTAACTTTACAGAGTTGCTGACGTGCTTTGTTGTTCCTCCTAAACCTATGTGTTGTGGCCATGCACAACAAGGTACAGTGGGCGTGAAGTCATGTCTCAGCAAGGACAAGACTGTTGTCCGGATTAACAAATAAGTCCAACAAGAGCTTTAACACGTTCAGCCTGACGCACAGAGCCAGATATATTTGGCTACTGCATGGGATTTCACCCATCCTGTCTCAACATTAGAACACAATTGTTGATAATTAGTGTATTAAGGTTCAATAACCCTCTACAAGTACAGATTAAAAAGGTCAACAATGTATGGTGTTGATGGGTCGTGTCAATGGGTCCTGTGCTAATTGTCTATGCACTCTTGCCCTCTCATCTTCTTTTTACAAATCCGAACAGTTCTAATTTACCCCAATCATCATCAATCAATCATCACCAGCCAATACTCTTCAGATACATTTGAACAAAAAAAAATGTTTTGGCCCTCAAAAGAGGGTCACTCGGTCAGTTTAGAGTCCTGGTCACCGGATGGCACCTGTACCATCCGTGATTAGGGAATCTGTTGTTGTAACTTAATTACTTCTTGTTCAGTTCCATGAAAAGAGCAACAAGTGCCGCACCTAATTGGACTATTCACTTTAAGTTAATAGATCCGGACTGAATCCGAAGCCGTAGGAGACTAAAGCTCTTTGAAACTATCTGCCCTACTTGGAACACAAAGGACTTTATGGGAGAAGAAAGTAAAAGTCAAGGGTTTGGCTTCTGCCTACACCTGGTCATTGACCTTTTTTTAAAATTTGATTTGTTTGTTTGCTTGTTTGTTTGCTTGTTGTTGTTAGTTAAATATTTTATTGTGTTCTCATTCTTTCTCATAATTACCATGTAATCCTTCAGTCAGGCGTGCTCCATACTTTTTTATTTATAGATAATATCATCAATGCCTTACTTGTCAATAACATGACAACTGACAAAGGAAGACAGCTTCATTAGTGGATGGGGGTCTCTTATTGATTTCCTAATTCAATTAAAACAATAAATATAGATCCTAACACAATCATATATTGCCATGCGTACTGTATCTCAGAGCCAGATCAGTGAAAACACTGAAGAACTAAACAGCAGAGCCAGACGAGCCAACTCCTGCCCGGACCCCTAACAGGAGAGCCACCTGTAAGCCCATAGTTTAAGGCAGTGTTTCCAACTAGGGGTACGGGGACCCCTAGGAGTATGTGAGCAATTATCTGGGGGTACTTGGAATGGTTTCAGGTTTTAAAAAAAGATGAAATGTACTTATATCTGAAAAAATATAATTGTATTAATTGACAATATGACTAGTAAACCCATTTATTTGCCTGAAACTCAAATTCAGGGGTACTCAGAGTATGAGACAAAGCTTGGCGACTTTTTGAAATCAAATATACTGAAACTAGATTCATAGTCTCCTCCTTAATTCTGGTTTTCATTTGGTACCTGCTGAAAGGGCAGTTAGGCATTTATAATTGCTAACAGGATCTTCAAACTCTACCATGAGCCATAACATAACAGTAAGCAGAAATAAAAAGAGAGGTCTACACAGCCTTCAAACCCACAGCCATATTCTCCATGTACAATATGACCAACAGAGGAATGGAAGCATAACCTCAAATACTGGTGTTGAGTTAGGGCTTTGCTTTGTTTAGATGCTGAAAGTAAGGAGGGAACATAGATTTTACCAAATGAAAAGCATAACACAGTTGAGCGACTCTTTATGGGGACAGAACCACTACCACTGTCCTGTTCTTTTTTAATGTTTGCCAAGAAATTAACAAAGGTGCGCGTTATTTTTCCCAAAGAGTAGAACATTTATATTTTTATTTAGTTTCATATTTAGCTTTTTCTTTTCTTTTCTCTGCGCTACGTCACTATTGTTTGTGATGGCACAGACAAGGGGTTCTTTAATAGTTAAGAAAAATGTTATATGTACGGCTCAAGGACTTGGGGACGAGCAGGTCTGATCACAGCTGACCCTTCTCACCTGGACATGGACTATTTGAGCCACTCCCCTCGGGCAGGAGGCCACGGTCCATCCGGACCAGAACCTCCCGCCACAAGAACAGTTTCTATTCATCTGCCATTGGACTCATGAATAACCACTTTAACAATCATATAATAAAAGCAGCCGTTTGCACTGCCAAATTTACACTTCTGTCTGTTCAACCTGTACATTTCTGTTTATAGTTTTATTTTATTTTATTTTCTATTTATTTATTGGATAGCACAATTACATACAGCACAATTATTGCCCAAAAAACAAACGGGCAGGCTAAGGTTGAGATGCGTGAATATATCATGTACCCTTATTATAAGATGTTACCAAACATTTTTTGAGAAAGTAACTGATCATCACATTAAGGTTTTATGAGCATTCAGATTTATAGCCAATTAATTGGAGGAAAAAACTTCATCAGGACAAGGTTTGTCAGGTTAGTTTCCCCGGACCAAATGAAGACACATCCCATAACTGTCAAAAATATTACGTTATTGCGGGATGGAGTTAAAAAAGCACACAAAGTCCAGTGCTCTTCTGCGTGCCAGTTATGTTTAGAGGGTCTAATGTGTGATGTGTGTGCGCTCTGCAGTTACCATCCGTCTCAAAAGTGAATCCTCCGTCTGACTGAGCCGGTAATCACTGCTGGATTATACGGATCAGGTCTTAATGAATTTAGAGTAATGAGAGGTGACATGTGAGCATCCGTAAGACCCTAAAGGCTTTAGGACACTAGTTCAGGTGAGGGGGTGACCGAGGTTACACAAGGCTGAAAATAGTCTCTGGTAATACCTTAATGACATATGCTTTATTCCGCATGTGATTTCTGCCACACGTAACTCGCCTGCATAATTCATAGGCTCTCCACGGGACTGCATCAAGAGGACGTGGATGTAAAATGGGTCTACACGCTGCTGCAATTTCATTGTTATTTTGATTTCTCGAGGGTATGTCTGGAATTCCGCTAGTTCTGAGCTACTTGTGTTTAATAAAAGTTCACTACTAGCAGAACTCGGATTTGCCCCCGACTGCCAGCTGAGCGCCGTTTGACCAGTAGGAGGTCCACGCACTTACGCTGACGTGAGCTGAACTCTTTTTTTACCTGTTTGGTATGAATTCAACTCACATCAGTGTAACATTTTTCAATTAAGGTTTGTATAAATATTGTGAACTGTGCTGACTTCCTCTTTGCCTCGGGACTATATTTACAGCTTGAATATATACATCTTATATACGGCTTGAATGTAGAAACTAAAGCTAACTATGTCCGGCTGAAGGCTTTCGGCAAACAGGGACCAAATATTTTTGTCTGGCAAAAGGTTTCTGCAATTTAGCTATGCTCAAACCAAGGGTTGCTTTTTTACAAACAAACAAAGTTAATTTAGACAAAAGGCATAAGAAAAAAAAGGTAAAGTAAAATTAATTAACTTTCCACCTCAATTGTGAGGTAGTATGCATTGATTGTTGAAGTCGGAAAAATGTAGTTAATCTGTGATTTCTGGAAAAAATAAAAAAATAAAAATGAAATTTTGTTACAGTTGTACAGTCTACTGAGTTTTATATTTACGCCTATTAAAGAGGCAAAACTATAGCCCATTATTGTTGTTAATCTAAATGCAAAAATTAAACTAAATTGCAATTTTCATTGTCCATAAAATTATATTTTTAATATGAATATAGGCCCAATGTTTTATGCAATTTTATAGCCATCTTTATGCAATGTACACTGACCAAAATTATAAAACGCAACACTTGTTTTGTTCCCATTTTTCATGAGTTGAACTCAAAGATATGAAATTGCTGTTTCTATTTACATAAAAGACCCATATCTCTCAAATATTGCTCACACATTTTTCAAAATCTGTCTCTTAATATTAATAATTCATCTCAGTGGTGTCGCTTATCAAGATGATTAGACAATATGAATATTGAATATATTGTATATGAATGTTGTTGGCAGGAACTGGAGCACACTCTCATATACGAAGATCCAGAGCATTCCAAACATGCTGACTCTTTGAGTTCATCTCATGAAAAATGGGAGAAAAATGGGTGCTTTGTACTTTTCAGTGTACAATGTTGGTGTGTCATGATAAAATAAAAAATGCATTTTGGCAAATTACTCAAAAAAGAAGGAACAAAATAAAAGGAAGGAAAAAATAATAAATACTAACATTAAACCAACTAATTTAATGACGTCACTGTTTATTTATTTATTTATTATTGTCCTTTATTTACGAGGAAAGTCCCACTGAGATTCAGAATCTCTTTTTTCAGGGGAGTCCTGGCCCCAGAGGGGAGGAGCCTAGTGTACATGCCTAGTGTACACTAGTGAGGAAACCTGCGCAGACACAGGAAGAACATGCAAACTCCACACATAAAGGCAGCGGGCCACCCCTGTGAAGCAAGAGCTCTAACCACTGAACTGTGTCACTTAAGATAAGTTACACCTTAAAATAAGCCATATAAAATCATATTTTTTTCCAAAAAGGAAGAATATTCATCTGTAAAACTATGGATCAAATACATTTCAGACATTCTCCACATGGAGCTTATACACTTCATTAAAGACAAACCAAATATGACGAAAGCAAGAAATTTGTCATTGCACCTAGAGCTGCATGAACTTCTGATGAGCTCAGACATTTCATACTTCATCAGAAGTTCTGCTGCCTAAGCCCCGCCCCCATGAACTTAAACAGCTGTTGCCATGGTGTTGCTATAGAGGTTGCCAACAGTCCAGTGGCAACTCAGTTTTGATCACTGTTTTGTGTTAATCAAAATGACTGAAATGTAATATTTAAGTATTAATTTCACCAAAAAAAATTATTCTTAGCCACACTCACTTTGAAAATCTAACCAGTCACAGCACAGTTGTCTGACAACCCAACAGGTATAAAGTTCTGCTCGGCTGATGTGTCAAGAACAAGCTGCGAGAACTGTAGAACAGGAGCCCTTCGTGCAATAACAAAATTATGTCATTTCGTTCTTGCAGCACTACATGCAAGAACGAACTTGCTTCTTATGAAATATAAATTTACCTGAAGTCGTGGTCTGGCTGGGAATAAACCAAGTGGGTGGGGAGAGTGAGGTGCCAATAATAACACATTTTATTTTGTAATTTATTGATTTATTTATTTTCTCATCCCCTTTATTTAAGCTCAGGTCCCAGGGAGCTTGAGCATTCTTGCAGTATCTGAGCTGGTCCTAGCACTGCGCTTCTCTGTACTGAGTGTCGCTGTAGCCACTCCTCCAGTTTGGGGGTCACTGCCCCGAGTGCTCCGATCACCACGGGCACCACTTTGGCCTTCACCTTCCAGGCCTCTCCAGCTCTTCTCTGAGCCCCTAATATTTCTCTAGTTTCTCGTGTTCCTTTCTCCTGATGTTGCCATCACTTGCTTTTGTCACGTCAACCACAACGGCCTTTGCTCTTTATCCACAACACGATGTCTTTCTGTCAGTCTGTATCTGGAAGTCCCACAGGATCTTCGCTCGGTCATTCTCTACCACCTTTGGAGGGGTTTCCCATTTTGACCTTGGGGTTTCCAGTCCATTCTGGTTGGGGTCAGGCTCAGGATTACGGTCAGAGTTAGGTTTATATTTGTAAATAGCTAGTTCACATTTATCAGTAATGATTAATAAACATTTATAAATACTTATCTTATTATAAAATGTAACCAAATGTATGTTTTATATTCACAGACTTGCTCCTCCTCCATTGAGGGACTTTATTTGTCCTATTTTGTCTTTTTTTTATCTTGTTTTGTAATTGCCCTTTTTGTAAAACTGCCTATGAACAATAATTTGTATAATCTGGCATATTTACATAATCATTTCAGATGTTAATTAATTTGCACTGTCCCTATAAAAAATAAATATATTCTTATCATCTTATAGTGCAGGATGCCATTATTTCTTTTGCATCCATTTTCTTTGTGAATAGATCAGAATGAAAGGTAAATCAATGTTTCATGTAATCATTCTCGTTTCACTAAACTTAACAGTATTTTCCTATGTTTTATTCCCCTTCAGGAAATGTTCTTCAGCCAATATAGTTGATGAAACTTAAAAGGAAACAAAAAGGAAACAATGAATGCAATCAGATTATTGTATGTTAGGTTTACATATTCATAACATATCACTGAGTAAACCAGGTAACTCCCAATTCATAACTATATTAGAATAAACGTAATGTCATTAATGTCTTCATATTCGTTTGTTGTTGTTTTTCTTGCAAATATCTTTATGCCTACAATGTACCTTCTTATTCTCATCTGAGGAAGAATGATGCCCTCTAAAGGTGACACACTGTACTAGACACAGAAAACAATCAATTAATTAATTAAAACTTTTTTTTTTTCTTTTTCAGTTGCATATTCTATTTATATATACAGTAATTTGTTATTTTTATTTTAAAATGATCAGTCCATTGAACACTATTTACAGCGTATTACAGAGTGTGGTCTAAGCAGGTCCGACTTTGGAGACTTCTGTGACCGACGAAGCTGTGGATGACTCCTCATCACTGTCACTCATTCCCAGCATTTGCTTTATACAGGAGCGGAACTACAACAAAAAGATGACACATTTAATTTACTATAACGGGGGTACAGTATATTTTTATGTAAAATAATGGCACCTGTTTATTGAGCAGGATGTAGATGACTGGGTTGTAGACTGTGGAGGCCTTTGAGAAACAGGAGGGGATAGTGGCTAGTCTCAGGTCAAAACTCTCTCCGCGGTTGTTCACCACCCACAGGGCAAAGGAGGCATAGGGCATCCAGCACACCAGGAAGCCCAACACCATGATCACCACCATCCTGGTCACCTCCCGCTCGGCCTTCTGGGTAGAGGCAGACTCGGCCTGTGCTTTTGCCGCCTATAGAGAAGACAGTATTATTATCGATTAGCGCGTTATATCATTAACCTTTGGCTCTGCGTTCTTAAGAGAAATATTATGTTTCCTTATTGAATAATCTATTATATTTTATATCCCGGTGACGTAAATTCTCAAAAACACGTGCACTCGATGCAACCAAGAAAAAAATGATGATAATTCAAAAAGGTATTCTGGATTATAATGGATATATAACAGCAGGCGTCCATATGATCATTGTCAGCTGAGCTTCATTGTTGGTCTCATGCACAAGAAATGTGATGCAGTAACAAATAATTTTGGGATTTAATTATGCTCAAGGATAGTTGTAAAGCAGAATCCCTATGTCATCACAAAGTGGCATACCGTTGAAAATAAAAGAGACCGTTAACACTCATCTGACTTTGAACGGTCATTCAACAAAACAAAGTTGTTATTGGGTATTATTATGTGTCAAATCATAACTATTGTGTAATTTATCGGGGTTTTGCCCCTTGTTTTCAAAATGGTTGCTAGGTAACAGTTGTAGAAATACCTCTATCTATGTCATATTTGCTGTTCATATCCAACCAAGAAGTAACATTAGGCAAACTGTCAAGCTGAGGTTAAATAGGCAGAATGTTTATTAAAATCTTAAATATAATCATGTTCATCACAATTTAGCCTGTCATATAGACTTTAATGTTCAATGTTTATGAGGTTTGAATTCTTAAACTCACCGATTTCAGTGTAAACAGTAGCTGCGAGTAGCAAAACAAAATTGTGCAGAACGGGACAGCAAAGCAGAAGCAGAAGAGAAACATCACATAGGATTCATTGTTGTAGCTGTTGTTTGTGGTGTACCAATCTGGACCACATGAGCACTGCAGCCCCTCTGGGATGTACCTGCATATCATAGATGGACTGTGACTATTTAATCAAAAACACATAGTATTGAGTGAGTAATGTCTAACCTGCTCCATCCCACCAAAGGAGGCACTGCAGCCACCAGCGCAAAGACCCAGGTGATGGCACAGCAGGCGATGGCATGACTTGACTTGAACATGAAATTTCCCACTGGTTTGCAAACCACCAGCCATCTCTCAAATGCAACAACAGCAAGAGACCAGAGACTCACCATACCTGGAGGCACAGCCATGAATTATGAAAATTAAATTAGCACCTGTTTGTCAGATTACGTTCACAGTCTACAATATGATTAGCCTGCCTATCAGAGATTCTGAAAGAAATATCCATATTTCTTTTCCACACATTACTTTATCATTATTGGTTGGAAATTAGGTCCAGTAACATGCCATATTATGGATTAAAATGGTCTCAACTGACAACAAGCCCCAAAGCAATTTTGGGCTAGTTTAAACGGATGCCATGATGAGTGATTCACTGTACTCATTGTTAATAAGTCAGTAATTTGTACAATTATTGTATTTTATTGGCATGTACACATTTTTTTTTACATTAACCGTTTCAAGGACTGTAGTGGAAATTAACAATTTGGCTATAACCTGGCACAAACATTTGAGTAGGTCAATGGTTTGATGTGCATTTCCCTGATAAATAAACATATTCACTAAACTAACTGAAATAAAGGTCAAAGGTCAAATTTATCGAAATAGCACATTTAGAACATTGAATGTGAAGGTGCCCAAAGTGCTGCAGGTAAAGTAAAAACAAGAATAAAAGAATACAAACAATAATAAAAAAAAAAAAAAAGAAGAAGAATAAAAAAGAACATTTATTCCATAAAGTACTCAGCTTCTATTAAAGGCCAGTGCAAAGAGGTGGGTCTTCAGTAAAGATTTAAAAATGTCAAGAGACTGTGCCTTTCTATAATATTTAGTGGCAGACAGTTCCACAAATTGGGAGCAGCCACAGAAAATAAGTAATGGCACCTCTTTCTGGAGCTATTGTGAATAATTTGTTTAACTTTTGTTTATTTATGCAGACAGAGAAGACGTTAAAGTTTGTGCATATAAGTTCACTAATTACAGAGATAATGACCATAAACCAGGTCAAACATCTGCAATCTGACAGTCAAACATCAAATTCTGCCATAACTCTGACCTGTCCTTCACCTATATTTGAAATGATATATAGAGATTCTTGAATGGTGTCCCGTGAACATAGTCAAGTCAGAAGAAATTGAGTTGACTCCTACATACTACCATAACCTTACTCAGATTTCAGCGGTGGCCTGAGCTAACCAAGATCACAAGATCCTAAACACATACTGAAAGTAAAAAATAACTCTTTGGTGAAGGTTCATTCTGTCCACTATTTTAAACTGTTGAGGAACATTTTCTTTGGGGTTGACAGGAGTATTTGTTTAGGCCGCTTATTTCAGCTACTTCCTCACGTGTCATGTGGTGGTGTAGTGACATGTTTGTAGCCGCTCACATGGTTTTGCCAGACAATAAAAGGAGGTTACTAGATACTGTGTGTGATAGGGTAGGCTTCTCGTCACAATTTATGCTCCTGGGACCTCGCTTGTGTATTTCGATGGCCTCTCTGATTCAGCACGGATGACCCGTGCCTTATCATAAATTGTAACGAGGAGCCTACACTAGGATGTTGTCCTGGAGAAGGTATCAGACAGCAGCTTATGTAAAGTTTACATGTTTCCCCACAAGTGTCTTCATATCTTCCCCGACTGTCTGGCAAAACCAAGCAACCTATAAGACTCATCACTACACCATCACGTGGTGCTTCTGAATAAAGCCAAAACTGGAAATGGCTAAAACATTTAAACAGGTGAAGAAACACTGAATTTGGTCAGTGAAGGGGAGATAACACAAAACTTGAAAAATATATTTGTGGTCTTCTTTGTATAATTTGACTTCTCATGAATAATCCACTATTTTTTTTTTTGTTTTTTGTTTTGTTAATCAAATCAACTATCAACTGTTTAATGCTGGAGGGATAGTGGCACAATTGAGTAAACATTCACCCACAAACTGGAAGGATGACAGTCCAAACCTCAGTTTTCACACCCTGTTAAGTCTTCTTCAATTTTATTATGGTGTAGTCTGATACCAAAGTAAATTAAATTTGTTTTATCCCTCTCTATGAAAGTTTTGTCTCTCCAGTTTAAATCATCCATCAGAAAGTCGTGAGAGAGCTGAGCTCCTCTAAGAGCACATATGGCACACATGCAGTTTTAAAAGGACATGCTGCATCACTGCACTGTATCACTGCAGCATTACAATGTTCAGGCATTACTGATAAAGAGATTAATTCTACATCAAATTCAAAATGCCAAAACTGGTATGGACACTCTGAACAGGTTTCCCAGCTTGCCCCAAAGCACATTAAGCTTGAATTAAAAACAAAACAGACTTTTCTCAGAAAAGTTACAATACTGTAATGCTGCAGTGATGATTGTCATATAAAACTCCCAAAGAAGAACTACTTGACTTGAGCTTGTTCCAATGCTGAATTAAATGCTTTCATGGAGAAAATGTACCTCTCGAAATCAGGACCGATTAGTGGAATTTACCTCAGGTGGACTCTGAAAAAAGTGCAGAACTATAGCAGTATGACTGCAAAAAATTGAGGGATTAGCAGTAAAAATCTTTTAGTTGGTGTAAAGGTGTGAATTCAAAGATTCAAAGGATTGTCATGTACACAGTTAAACATAAATAATGCAATGAAATGTTTACTTTAAGTTTCTGTTAAATACGTCTCCGTGTATGGTTATTTTTTTTATATCTTTGCTTAATTTTTTATTCATATTATTATTATTATATCTGGCCAAACCAAGATAAATGTGAAGATTGAGTATGAGGATTAAAGAGTGTGAAAACTAACACCACCTTATTATTTTGGGTCAAATGCAGAGCACAAATTTTCCTACGGGGAGAATAAAATGTACCTTAACATAAACCTTAACCCTAGTTATGACTCATAAGCAGCATTCATCAGCCACATTGCTTCCAACACATGTTGTGCTTGAATGCAGGATGGGCAAATGGCATAAAACCTGTCAACTTTCTGTGCAACTGTGTAAGTAGTTTGCTGTGACAACAAAAAGTATGTCTTACCTCCGAGGGTTGCTGTGAAACCTTCAATTTTGCAGGCCAGTGGTCCCAGGATCATGTACCTGAAGGCAAAGCAGAAGAAGCAGGTAAAGGAGCCGATGGTGGACACCAGCAGGTTGGCCAAGGCCAAGTTGACCAAGATGTAGTTGAGATGGGAACGCAATTTCTTGTACTGAACTGTGCACGCAACAGTCAGTGTGTTGATGCCAGTGCCAGTCACCATCAAGAAGAACATGAAGGCAGACAGAGCATAGAAGAGACCTGCACTGCCCAGATGGTCCTGCGGCACCAAAAATGGGCTGAATGCGGTAATGTTGTTGGTCTCCAGAGGAATAGGGATCCAGAAGTCATCATGGAACTCAATGGATTGACTGGCCCTCATGTTTGTGCGCTTAAACATTTAACAAACCAAGGGAAGGCAAGCAGTTACATCTGATGGCAAATAAAGAGGTCTGCTTTGTCTTTGTGCTTTTGGGCTTGCCAGATGAAGAGTTAAACCTCCATTTATAGGAACTTATAGGAATTTTACACTGCTTAACCTAATTGGATGAGCAGAAAGCTACAAAGGATTTGGTTTATGGAGCATCCATGCAACACACACAACTGAATTGACCACACGCATTCTGTGCCACCTTTAAACCATAGAGTGGAATTAAGCAGCTACAGGGATTATGCAGTTTAACATGACAATAAGAGTGTTTGTGTGAAGAAGATAAGCTGACTTACTGACAGTGGGCTGTAGACCTTGGACTTCCACAAATAGCCTGAGGTCAGTCTGAGGTCATTTGTCAAATATATTATTGGGCATTTCCTACAAAACACATCTAGCCATCTTAAAATGAACTGGAATGCTAATGTCATGACCTGATTGGCATTCACAGCAAGGACTGTGTAAAGTTTACATATTTCCCCGCTGGTGTCTTACTCCAATTTTCCCCTTATAACCCTAAACAATCCTCCGGCTGAGGAATCCTCCAGTCACAGACACAAATCCTTAAACACCTGCAAACTACAAAACACACCCACAAATGCATCCCTAAAATTTCCAAAACATACACACAAATACAGAAAGGTATGGGAAGGTATATGTATACTTCATAACCATAAATTAATTATAATTTATGGTTATGAATTAATTATAGTTATATTATAATTATAATATAATTATAATTATATTAATCATCTGCATTTGATTTATCCTTCAGCCAGCGCCAGTGGTGGGGCAACCTATGAGGAGTAGAGGGTACCGCGCTGCAGCGCTGCAGTGCTTGGGGATCCATCTCCAGATCTGAGCTAGGCTTGTTTAGGACCACTTTAGCTGGAGGATTTTATCTTTGGTGCCTGTTTTAGGTTGATGGGGGACACCGTGCTGTGACATCTGGGTAAAAACAGAGGGGATTTCCTCATGGCAACAATAATTTATACAAATACAAAATGACTGAAATGAACATTTATTATATCCATATAAAGAGACGCCAGATTAGCCATTAGCTTCTCTTGGAACAATTTTTGTCAGAGAGAGAGAGAGAGAGAGAGAGAGAGAGAGAGAGAGAGAGAGAGAGAGATGCATTACATCATTACATCAGCAATGTTATATAATTGTTTTGATTGAGCTAAGGAATAGTGCTGCATTCATCACTCAATATTATTTTTATTTGAAGAAAATGACTCACACTTAAAATACTTGAAAAGAAACTTGAAAAGTAAAATTGATGTTGATTATACTATCGTGTACAGTAGCAGAGCAGTTACAGCGCCTGCCTCCCAAAAAGGAGATCGTGTGTTTGAGCCCTGGACCAGACCAACATCACACAATCTATCTGCATGTCCTCCCCGTATTACTGTGGGTTCTCCCTCCATCCAAAGGCCTGCATGTGTAGATCAATTGGTAACTCTAAATTGTCCACAGTGAATGGTTGTCTGTCCATGTCTGTGTTTCTGTGTTAACCCTGTGATGAGCTGGCCCCTGTTCAGGGTGTACCCCGCCTAAGGCCCAAAGTCCCTGGTATACTCTCCAGTGTATACCCTAATGCAGCACTGAATTATTTAACATATATAAGCACCTCTATATTAGCAAGTGCTGTGTGCAATTTGTAGATGCAAGACATGGCCCTATTCTGTGTACAACCTATATGCACACGGTTTAACTGCCAGTACCTTTAAACAGGTTAATCCCATGGCAAGGAAGAACATGGCGGATTTGTGCGTGGCTAATCTAACCTTTGATGCTTTGAAATCAGATAATCTGATGTGAGGTATCTCTTTACAATCCTCTTGTGTGTCTTAAGTCAAGCTGGTTCTTTGAGCCTTTGGCACTTTGCCTTTTCAATATGATTACAGACCTCCTAGAGAGTTTGATGTAAGCAATGTATTATAACAAAAAAATACTACTGAATAAGTCTAGAAGCATGTAATATGTGCCACCTTAACTTTATTTCTTTTTTTTGTTTGATTTTTTTAGTCTTGCTGTGCAAAAGAAAAAGGTTCACTATCAGATTTATTACGTAAATCATACAGGCATTATATATTTACAAGTGTAACAGTCAGGTTCATGCAGAAACATTTAAGCAGGGCCGACTTTGGACACTTCTGTCACAGAAGATGTTGTGGTGGATTCATCATCATCTCCTCCACTCATCCCCAGCATCTTCTTCATGCAAGAACGAAACTGAAACAGACAACAAAGCATGATGTTTCTTTACAAGGCACTAAAATGTAAGATATTGACATGAATGGTTTTTTTTAACTTTTTTGAACAGTATCAATTTAAACAACAAAATGGAAATGTATTGTCGTGCACAAAAGCATAAGTGCCTCTGCCAGTATTAAACATTTCGTTTAGAATGTTGTCTGTACCTGTTTGTTGAGGACTATGTAGATGACTGGGTTGTAGACAGCAGAAGACTTTGAAAACACAGAGGGGATTGAGGCCAGTCTCAGATCGAAAGTCTCTCCGCGGTTGTTCACCACCCACAGGGCAAAGGAGGCATAGGGCAGCCAGCACACCAGGAAACCTGCCACCATGACCACCACCATCCTGGTCACCTCCCGCTCGGCCTTCTGGGTAGAGGCAGACTCGGCCTGTGCTTTAGCCGCCTGGTAGAAGAGAGGTGCACAATCTCAGTCTGACTTTTCCACATAATAATCATATATCTAAAATGGCTAATAACCAGTGGGTGTGAGTTAGAGGTGCCTGACCATAGACCGTAAAAAAATCACACACAAAATGTTTACAGTCTATGTGCCTGACGTGCTTTTAACTCTATAGAATAAAAGTTTTGTTGCTATGTAAAAAGCGCTTTGTGATGAGTTTGTCATTCAAAGATACACATAAAACATGAATTGTTAGATTCATGGTA